>LKBB01000265.1:0-14002 GCA_001513885.1 Thielaviopsis musarum
GGGGAGTGAGTAGAAGGAGGGAGGGGGAGGGAGAGAGTAGAAGGAGGGAGGGGGAGGGAGAGAGTAGAAGGGAGAGTGGACAAGACGGACGTTATAGAAGCAAGACACAATGCCCGCGCCTTGGCAACGGCCTCGGGACTTGAAGCGAAGCCGCGCGCCGACGCCGGAAGTCGAATAAAGCCGGCGCTGCGCCGTGATAGACGGGAAGCCAACATTTTTATCTGTTGACTTTTAAGATAGCTACTACTACTACTACTTAAGATAGCTGCAAATAGGTCTCAAAGTAAACAAGACCGCCTTGATTGGCTACGCATTGGGAACAAAGTGGGGCTTTGTTCTTTCCTTCTCAAAAACCAATTAAGAACAAAAAAATCTGGGGGAATCGGAAGGCACGAAGCTAAGCGGGTGGGGCTCTTTCCGCCTTTCCTTTTATTTCTACGGGGGGGTGTGTGTTTTCATAAGAGTAACCCAGAAGATAACCCATGTCACGTGCGTAGAAGTGGGGGGGCAGCGAACTTTTTTTTTTTTTCAAGGGTAAAAGACAAAAAGAAAGGCAAGGCGGGTCCGGCGCTGCAGCCGGATCGGCAATTGAACTTGTAGATGGGCATAATTAGTGATAATAAGCCAACCCGACCGACCGACCGACCGACCGACCAACTGACTGACTGACTGACCGACACGACACGATGTTGTATGAGATGATTGGAATTGTGAGTTTTCGGATGTTTGATGATATGTGAGAGAGAGAGAGAGAGAGAGAGAGAGAGAGAGAGAGATGAGCTAACAGTAGTAGGTGCGTCCCGGCAAGATTGCCGAGGTCAAAGAGTGAGTCCAACCCGAAGACGACCCCGATACCGACCCCGATACCGATCCCGATCCGACCCCGATACAAACAGCACAGCGCCAATTTCGATATAGCAACGACAACAGCCCCGCTGACAAGACAAGAATCGCCCTCGCCGTCGGCCAAATCATCCTCAACGGCGGCGGCGTGGTGCGCTCCATGGCCAACTGGGGCGTGTACGACCTGCCGAACCCGATTGTGCGGCACCAGATCCAGCACCGCCAGGGCCACTATTTCGTGATGCGGTACGACGCGTCGACGGGCGTGCACGAGGCTATTCGCAGCAACATGCGGCTGGATCCGCGAGTCGTGCGCACGGGTCACGTGAAGCTGGGCGATGGAAAGTTGAGCAGTTTGGTCAAGTATGGACCGGTGTTTTGGAAGAATGGGAGCAATGTTTAGGGGACAGAACAGAGGAGGACAGAAGACAGACAGAAGACAGACAGAGGAAGACAGACAGAGGAAGACAGACAGGAAGACAGACAGAGGAAGACAGAAGACAGACAGAGGAAGACAGACAGAGGAAGACAGAGGACAGAGAAGGAAAGGGAGGAGAGAAGACTGAGAGAGAGCCACCGGCTGTGTATTTATATGACGACCTCAGCAATGCATTTGTACATTAATACTACCACCACAACCACAACCACAACCACCAACACTACTCCATCTCGTCATCGCCCCCCCGCGGATCCCCAAACTTTGCATAAAACCACGCGACAAAATCATCCACCACGCCCGGCCATGCGCCATCCTCGTTCCAAAACGCCAGCGTCTCGTCGTCCAGCGTTTTGCGCGCAAACTCGAGCGTCTGGTTCCACATGTCCTTGTTGACCGAGCGCGAGTACTTTTCGCCCAGGAACTCGGTCCACAGTGCTGCCCAGTCGTGTGCGGCCGTCTTCCACGGCCAGCCGGGCGTGGCAAACAGCAGGCTCCAGTAGACCAGAGCGTTTTCGAGGCCGAGGGCCTTTTGGTCGGGCTCTTTGCCGACGACAAAGGCGTTGCGGTACACTCTCTTGAAGAGGTCGGCGTCGGTGGCCAAAGCGGCCGTGCGTTGTTTGATGTAGGCGGCGTGGGCTTCGTGGGAGGGGGGGAGTCTTTAGCAAGTTAGCGGATTGCTGGATAGCGGGATAGACAAGTCTTGGTTGTAAACTGGATAGACAGGATAGAGAGAGAGAGAGAGAGAGAGAGAGGATAAACGAATAGACTGGCTGTAAACTGGATAGACAGGATAGAGAGAGAGAGAGAGAGGATAAACGAATAGACTGGCTGCAAACTCACCCCGTCACCTTCCACCCCTCAACGTAACCCTTGCGCGTAATCTTGCCAATCGACGGCGCCTGCAGCACCAACATGGCCACAAACATCTCGGCATTTTCCAGGCTCACGTTGAGCTTTTCCGTCAGATACGTCATGGACGATTCGATATCAATGGCGTCTTTCGAGTCGGCCGCGCCCACCAGTCCGTCAAACATGCTGTTTAGTGGCGCATCGAGCGGGCTCTGGGCCGATTGGTTGCTGGCATTGAGGTATCTGGGCTGGGTTAGCCGCTGACTAGTCGCTTAGAAAGCAGTAGACTGAGAAAAGAAATGAAAAGCAGTGGCTAAGGAGTAGACTGAGAAATAAAACTCACGCATTCAGAGCCTCGTTGAGGTTGTAGTCGACTGCTCGTAGAAACTGCACGGGTTAGCACCCTAAGCCTCCAGCACAGCATCAACTCAGATCAACCTAGATCGGATCGGCCCAGAAAACATACCCGTTGCGCCGTCTTGTCGGATGCGCCCGTCATTTGCTGGAACTGGGCCGTCATGGCCCGAATCACTGTGGCCGACGGCATTGCGGCGGGGGATGTAGGAGTGGAGAGAGAAAAAGAGAGAGATTGGCGGAAATAGTGCGGAGAGAGAGAGAGAGAGAGAGAGAGAGCGGATAGAGCGCGGAGAGAGAGAGAGAGAGTGGTGGAAGAGAGCGGAGAGTGCGGAAGAGAGCGGATAGAGCGGAGAGTGCGGAATGGTGGCAGACAGCGCACAAAAGTGACGTCAACAATATGGCGGGGTCTTTTTTTTTTTTTTTATATATTTATTTATTAGGTTTATTTAAATCGTCAGCCTTGCGGAAAGAAACGACGACCGGCGCTAACAAGGCTGAAGGGCTTAAAAAGAACCGGCGAATGCTGAAGAAGAAAAAAAAACCCCCCCAAAAAAATAATGGGAACAGCCCCGGGAAGGACAGGCAATTCAGAAGTCTTGGGAAAAAAGAAAAAAAAAGGAACGGTTAGGAAAAAAAAAAAAACTCCGAGCTGGACTGCGGATCGTTCCAATCAGGTTTATCGATGGCTTTGAATCAAGAAAAGGGAAGAGTTGGCTGTGACGTGGGGTTGCGCTGTAGTCAGAAATACAGTGTGTTCAAGTTACAAAAGACTGTGGCTACAGGGCACATCCCCAAAGCTACAGGGCACATCCCCAAAGCTACAGGCTATTCTGTCTAAAAGACCCGCTAAAGTACAGGTACAGTAGCTTGACAGTGTGCTGTGCATCAAGCTCCGCTGAAAATCACTCTACGCCAAAAAAAAAAAAAAAAAAAAAAAACACCAGGCGCGTCTTCTGTGATGCTCTTTCAGTCTTTTTCTTTCTTCTCTTTTCTTTTCTCCTGTTCCTTTTTTTTTTCTTTTTCCTCCTTGTTTCTATCACCAGCGCTTTGTTTCTTTTTCAACTGATATTCAACCTGGGCCCTGTTCTGAATCTCAGCTGGATCGAACCAAATCGAACCGAATCGAATCGAGTCGATCAAAGCTGAATCGCATCCGCTCAAATCCGCCATGGACCCCTCCGCCCTTACCGACGCCCGCTCCACCAGCCCGCTTGCCGGCGTCATCATCTGCTTCACCAGCATCCAAGTGTACGAGCGTGAAAACCTCGCCACCATTGCCGCCAACCTCGGCGCTACCACCACCTACGACCTGACCAAAGCCACTACCCACCTGCTCGTCGGCAACTACGACACCCCCAAGTACCGCCATGTCGCCCGGTCGCGCCCTGACATCCGCGCCATGGACGCCCAGTGGGTCTACGCCGTGCGCGACGCCTGGCGCGCCGATGAGTTTGACTTTGACGTGTTGGAGAACAAGTACCAACTAAAGGCCCTGGAAATTGGCGGTGTGCCGACCGGCGAGACGGCAGACGCCGGCGCCGGTGCCGATACCGATGCGCCAAAGAGACGACCAGCCCTCAAGATCTGTCTGACGGGAGTCGAAGACCGTGAGTTTTTTTTTCTTTTCTTTTGACTAAACACGTGTATCTGTTGTACTGACAAAACTACCAGTCCAGGAACGAGCCGAGATCCGCCGTCTCATCGAATCCGGCGGCGCCATATACACCGGCGAACTCAACCGCTCCGTAACCCACCTTCTCGTGTCGCGCCCCTCGGGCTCCAAATACGACGCCGCGCGTCTGTGGGATATTCCCACCGTCTCGCTCTTGTGGCTGACACAGTCGCTCAAGCGCGGCATGATCCTCGACGAGAAATACTTCAACCCGCTGCTCCCCGCCGACCAACAAGGCGTCGCCTTCGATCCCAGCTTGCCCGCAAAGCGCAAGCTCGCCGACTCCGACACCGCTGCCGCTGCCGCCGCGCCCGAGACAAAGCTGCGCAAGCTGCGCAAGACAGCCAGCCTGAAACTAGGCTCGCAGCAGGCATCGGTGTGGACGTTGATTCTCGGCGCCAGCACAACCACCAGCCGGCCCGCAGAAACAGCAGACTCATCGTTTGCCGAGCCGGCAGATACAGAGCCCGCGGCCGACGACACGCCGGAAACAGAGCCGTCGACGGCGCCTTCGCCGCAGGAGCAGACACGGGCGGTTACTGACGCGGCGGCTATTTTTGCCGACTGCGCTTTCTACATCCATGGCTTTGCGCCCAAGAAGATGCGCGTGGCGCGGCAGGCCGTGGCTAGTCGCGGCGCCTTGGTTGGCGAGTCGATCGAGGCGACAAGCAAGCTGCAATGCGCCGGGCCCAAGTTTGCTCTGGTGCCGCAAGATGCGCCACGGGCAAGTTTGTCCGCTGTGCACGCATCACGGCTCGTTGTGGTGACGGAGTTTTTCGTGGAAAAGTGTTTGTTTAAAAAGAAACTGCTTGACCCTGCAGAACACGTGTTGGGGCGACCGTTTCCGGTGTTTCCCATCACGCGCCTGGTGGGGCTGCGCGTGCACACGTCGGGCTTTTCGGGCATCGACTTGCTGCATGTACGGCGCACGCTGGAGCAGCTGGGCGCTGTGGTGGAGGAAAACTTCTCGCCGGCATTGGCGGTGCTGATGTTGCACTCGTTGGCGGGCGCGCGCAGGGAGAAATTGGCGGGCGCGGTGAAGCTGCAGATACCGATAGTGTCGGCGGACTGGCTGTGGGCGTGTGTCAAGGAAGGAGAAAAGGTGCCTTTTGAGGCGTTTTACTTTAAAGAGCTGCAGGGCGTGGTGCACAAGAAGCGCCATTCGCCGAGAAGAAGTAGGGCCGAGTCGAGGCTAGAGCGGGCTGAGTCGAGGCTAGAGCGGACCGAGCCGCGGGAGAAGATGGGTAGGCCGCTGTTTGACGTGTCGGAGAGCGCGCTGAATAAAGCGGTGGTGGCAGATGCTGTTCAAGAAAAGGCGGTAGTGGTTTTGGAGAAGAGAGCGGCGAATGCGTCATTCCTTAGGGCTGTTATGGAGGACCAAGAGGAGGACCAGGAGGAGGAGGAGGAGGAGGAGACTGGGCCAGAGCCAGAGCCAGAGCCAGAACAAGCGACTGAGCCACAAGCGCAACTAAAACCAAGAGCACAAACAGAGCCGAAACAAGCAGAGCCGCAACAAGACGCAAAAGCCCAACAGCGTAGAGCCCTCTCAGACCAGCTCTTCAACCTCATGACAGCCACCACCATCAAAGACGCCCCAGCCACTACTGCCGCCGCCGATTCTGCTCCCACAGTTATTGAAGAAACGCCGGTTGAATCCGGCGCGGCCGACGCGCTCAAAAAGCGCACGCGGCGTGCCTTTGGGCGCAACATTAGCGGCACCTCGGTGTACAGCGAAGTTGAGGCGGCGCCACGTGAGTCCGCGGCTGCGGCTGCGGCTGCGGCTGTGGCTGCAGTTGTTCAAAGGGACGGCAATGAAAAAGAAGCAGGCGATGGAAAAGAGGCAGATGCAAAGGACAGGTCGGCTGTGGCATCGACGCAGGTCGAGTATCGTGATCCCGAGGCGGCAAAAGTGCGGGCGGCGCTATTGAGTCGGTTGGAGGGCGGTGAAGAAAAGAATAACGGACGCGGTAGTGGGCGAGGACGGCGTAGATAGGGTAGATGGCGGAGTGTATGAGTACTTTTGGACGGTGTTGTTGAGTTGGGTTGGATTGAATTTAGGCTGTGCTACGTGACTGAATTAATCAAAGTCTTGTTGAAGCCCAAAGAGGATAGAGTTTGCGGCAGTCGGCACGGGATTGTGCAGGCTTACGATAGATGTAGTTTAGTTTGATACTGTCAAGTAGTACTACTTGTAACAAGTCATACTCTGTCTAGTAGTACTTGTAATAATTGATGGCTTGTACCGATTTATGCCAGGTATAAAATTTCCCGCCGCCTTTTATTATTGGTTAGCAGACAAAAAGGAGATTTTCATGATTTTGTGGTTGTTGGCGGCTGGCAATTGACCAGGATCCCATGCTCAGGGATTCATGCTGACTGTGCGTGCGTGCGTGCGTGCGTGCGTAGCAGTTAAGTATGTTATAGTGTTGAAAGTTCAGAGCTAAGAGCTGCAGCGTTGGGTGCATGCATGTTAGCCGAGCCGAAAGACAGGCAGGACAGGACAGGAAAGGACAAGCAAGGTAGGATTCTAGGGGCGGCTAAGAAGGGATAAGTAAGTAAGCAAACTGAATCAAGGCGCGAGGAGAGGGAGATTCAAGAATAGGGCGAAGAGAAGAAGAGAAGAAGAAGAAGAAGAGGGAGATGAAGAGGAAGAAGAGGGAGATGGAGAAGAAAAAGAAAAGAAAGAGATGGAAGAAAAGAGCAAAGAGAAGGAGAAGAAGAAGAAGAAGAAGAAGAAGAAGAAGAAGAAGAAAAGGGCAAAAGTCAGGAAAAAAAAAAGAGGGGGAAAAGATTTTCGCTCTTGCCCCGAATATGCGGTCTGTCTGGCTTGTGGCCATCTGCACCTGCTGCGGTTTGCAGTTGCAGCCCCTACTAGAAACATACAGCGACAGGTTGTCAGTGATTTTTGCACTGTAATGTATGTACTTGGCTGTACTGTATGTACTTGGCTGTAATGTATGTACTTGGCTGTACTGTATGTACTCAGGAAGTAATTGTTGTGAGAAGGTGTACATGCATTCATTGAGCTGTGACTTCCCCCTCCTCGTCTTCACTCTCTCTCTTTACCCTCTCTTTACTCTCTCTCTCTTTGCTTTCTTTTCACTCTCGCTCTTCACCCTCTCTTCACTGTTCTCGTTCTACTATATTGTTCACTTCACTCTCGCCCTTGACCTTTTTGACCCTGCTCGACTTTACCCTCCCCTGCCGGCCCTTGCTTCTTCTTCTTCTTCTTTTAATACCGCTAGTTTTCTCCTTCTTTTCGTTTCTTTTCCTTCTTTTCGTTTCTTTTCCTTCTTCTCTTTTTCTTTCTCTCTTCCTTTTTCTCTTTTTATTCTCTTCCTTCTTCCCCTCTTCTTTTTCTCTTCCTTCATCCCCTTCATCCATCTTCCCTTTATCCTCCCCTTCATCCTCCCCTTCATCCTCCCCTTCATCCTCCCCTTCATCCTCCCCTTCATCTCCCCTTCATCCTCCGCCAAGATGGACATCAAGACCGACTTCAACACATCGCCCGCTTCCACTCCGTGCGTTTCCCGCGCCGCAATCCTCCCGTTTCTCCCTCCATCTGTGCGGCCTCGCCCAACGTCTACTTCGCGTCGCCAACCACCACCACCGCTCTCTGTCGCCATCCCGAAACCCTCGTCTTCTGCCGCCGCTGTTGCTGCCCCGCTCAAGTCGCCCAAGCCGTTTGCAGACGCTTTTGTCCTATGCCCGCTGCCGGCTTCAGAGGCCGGTCGCCGGCTGTATTATTCGGCTGTGCCGGCCTGGGTGCCCGAGTCGACGGTGCCGGCCAGCTATGCCACGGCATTTGGCGTGCCGCGCCACATGACTGTGTTTGGCGGGTGCGTTTATGCTCAGGCCATTTTGGCGGCTGAGCGGGCTCTAGAGGAAGATGCCATCCAGAGTGCCAAGGGAAAAGAAACCAAGACGGCTCAGACACATGTGAGTGGACCCGTGATTTCTTTCTTCTATCCGTTACCATCGACTATTCTATTCTTATTCTGCCGCCCCTTTTCCTTGCTATCCCTGCCATGTTTGCGCTTTTGCTTATGCGTTTTTTTCTATGCGTTTTGCTTTTTGCGCTTATGCGTTTTCTGCTTCTGCCCTGTCGTGCTTTGCTCGCTCCGTTTTTCTTTCCGTGACGTGAACGCCTGAAGTAATGCCTTTTTTTTATTTATTTGTTTCGCTTGATGTTTACGTATTACTACTCATGATTTGAATTGTTGTTTCTTGTTGTTTTATGGTCGGTGATGGTGATGGTAGAGAGTTCACGTGAAAGACGCGTTTTCGTTTTTGGATACTTAGAAGGAGAGAAGAGAATAGACGGGGAAAGAACCCAGGCGTCCAAGTCCGGAAAGGCAACGGCAGAAACGGCAAACGCAGAATCCACAAAACGCATTTATGGCAGTGAAAAAGAATCCGGGTGGTGAACCACGGCCAGCTTTTTCTTTTTTTTTTTTTTTTCCAGTCACTTGGCCGTGTGACGTGACACAAGACAGACAGACAGACAGAAAGACAGCAAGACACAAGACACATACACACACACAGAGACAGATGGAGACAGACAGATGAGAGCACAAAAAAGACGCCAGTCCGCTCTGAAACGCCCAACGCTACCGCTTTATGACTACGCGCTATATGCCACGCTACGCTTAATTCTTCCACGACAATGACACCGCTACGACAATGAATTTACTGCTGCCACTGCTACGCTTATGGAACACGCCCGGCCATGAATTTACTGCTGCCTCCAGCTTTACGGTCAACGGCCAAAACGCCCTACGGTCTACCAATGAAAACGTCCACGACCATGTCCCTCTGCTTTGCTGCTTCTTGCCTCCCATAGAGCTCTGTTCTGTTCTGTTCTGTTCTGCTCTGTTCTGCTCTGTTCTGCTCTGTTCTGCTCTGTTCTGCTCTGTTCTGCTTCTTGCCTACCATAGAGCTCTGTTCTGTTCTGCTCTGTTCTGCCGCCCTGCCTTCAAGCTCCCCGCCAGGCCAGTCACGCTAACCACTCACTCCAGACCGTACAGGGCACCTTTTTCAAAATCGGCCGCTGCGACCGGCCCTTTATCTACGCCGTATCCACGCCCGTCTCGCCCGCTTCCACATGCAAGACCCTTCAAACCCGCCTCGTCACCGTGCGCCAGCCCATCTCGCCCAGCGGCTCCGTGACCATCAAGAGCGGCGCGCCAGCCGTCGGCGAATTCTCCTTTGCCGACACTGCCGCCGCGCTAGACGACGTGTGTTTCTCCGCCCTCGTGACCTTTCGCATGCACACGCCCACCCAGACCCAGACCCAGACCCAGACGCCGACTCTGTCACCACGCGCTCTGCCGCCTGCGTCCTCGCTGGCCAGCATGCAGGACGTCTTCCCGGCTGAATATGCGCCCATCCTGGCGTCTCGCCGGCGCTGCGCCTGGCCCACTGTGTCGGTACACGGGCTGCCGGCATCAGTCTTCCCCGTGTCGTCTGCCAGTGCCAGTACCAGTGCGCCGGCCCTCGAGACCCGCCGCGTAGACATGCGCGCGTACAATTCAGGCCGTCCGGGCGCGCACCGGCGGGAACTCCTGCTGTACCGGCTGCGCGCGCCAATGGGCACCACGTCGGCGGCGGGATATGCAGCTGTTCACGCCTTTGCAGCGGACCGCAACGGGCTTGTCGCACAGGCGGAGGAGCCGGAAAAGGCAGCAGCGGCGGGAGCAGTCAGCGCGGCGTTTTACGTGCACTGTCGGCCGGAGGAGTTGGTGATGAAGCACAGCCGCGCAGAGGACGATGGCGTGTGGTGGATGCTGGAGGCCATGGTGCCGCGGGGCGGAAGCCGGAGCGGAGAAGACGGGCCGCAGTTTACACGGGTGTGGAGCCCGCGCGGAGTGCATGTGGCGACGGGGTATCAGGACGGGCTAGGCCGGGGACAGCTGCTGCGGCGGGGGTCAAAGCTGTGAGGCGGTGGTGGGAGAGAGAGAGGGTAAGAGAAAGAGAAAGAGAGAGGGTAAGAGAGAGGGTAAGAGAAAGAGAAAGAGAAAGAGAAAGAGAGAGAGAGAGGAGTAGAGGATGAAAGGAAAAGAAGAACAGCATTTGGGAATTACATTACATTGCATTGTTTTTGGTATCATCATTTGGCGCTTATTCATACATGGCATAGAAACAGACAGGCCATTTCACATTCGTTAGCATTTTACTTTTTATACTTTTTTATATATAAACAAATAGAGCCTTTTATTTAACCTTTTACGCCACGCTTTTGACGGAGCAAGATTTTGGAAACACATGATTTTTAATGTCCTCTCTCTATTCGGTAAGCTTACTTTTAGCTGACTAGAAACAACCCCAGAGAACCCTAAACGGACTTTCGGGTTTTGTTGGCGGCCATCATTCCGTGTGCGGTTTTATGCTTGTTTTTTTTTTTTAAGTAGTGGCGAGGCGGAATGACGGCTGAGCGGATTTTTTATTTTATTTTCGTTTCTTAGAGTACAGAGGACTTCTTTACAGAGAACTGTTTGCAGTATTAATGCCTGTATGCAGTATTAATGCCTGTATGCAGTATTAATGTCTGTATGCAGTAGTAGTAATGCCTGTCTGCTGCCTGCATACTGCATCACAGTATGTTCCTGCTTTCCGTGGCTGCCGAGCGAAAAAGAAAAGACAAAAAAAAAAGAAAGAAAGAAAGAAATCTGCGCCTGCCGTCTGTTTGAACTTCGGATAACACACAAGCCCTAATGTCTCACGTATATAAACCAAAAAAAACCCCCTCCCAAAAAAAAAACAGCGGAGAAAAAGAGATTTTAACTGAATAGCTAAAGTTGTGTACGAAGTACTACGTATAAGTACGAAGTACTAACTCCGAAGACAACCAGAACGAATAAGAAAAAGCAAAAAGACATCCCGCCTTTTACTTTGCGTACAAAACCAACTTAACCCGACCATACACACAAAAGAAAAAAAAAAAGCTCCGGTTTGCTTACACTTCGTTTTTTGGGAACCAGATCACAAGCCGTTGCTGAAAGTCTTGGCACGGGAACAATTGCCTCTTTTTTTTTTCTTTCTTATTCTTTATTCTTTTTTTTTATTAAATTCTTTTTATTCCGCTGCCTTAGCCTACTCGACTGCTAATTCAAAGTCTTGGAATGCTCAACCACACACTAGGCAGCTGAGCTGACTGCTGCTTTGAGCTTAGTACTTAGTTATACTACTGCCCACCAAGGCCCGTGAGAAAGCTACGACAAAATCTCCATAGGGCAAAAAAGCCAAAAAAGCTAAAAAAAAAAAAAAAAGAATACGTCACTTCTTTTCTCTTTCTCGGCCTAGTTGTTCTTTTCTCCTCATTTTCTTCTTTTTCTGTGCCTTTTTTTCCGTGATCTTTTTTCTGTGATCATCCTCTTTTATTTGCTCTTCTTTCTGTGCTCTTCTTTCTGTGCTCTTCTTTCTGTGCTCTTCTTTCTGTGCTCTTCTTTCTGTGCTCTTCTTTCTGTGCTCTTCTTTCTGTGCTCTTCTTTCTGTGCTCTTCTTTCCGTCCTCTTCTTTCCGTCCTCTTCTTTTGTTTTCCGTTGCATTCTCTACCGCCTATCTTATCTCAATACTCCGACTCGTCTCGTTTCGTCTCGTCTCACCAGGAACCCCACGAGCCTTTAAATAAAAATCCAGGAACAAAAGTCGACTCCTTGGCCCTTCTGCCTTGGCCGCCCCCGGCTTTGCTTCATCTCGCTTTATGCTGGCCCGTCCAAGTAGTACATGTCCGCTTCACATACCACCAACGTATACGGAGTTCTTATATCGATCCAGCACTAAATAAGAAATAAATCGACATTACCTATTATTACTATATCGACAGCCGAGCCTGCAGAACAACCATTGAACAGGATTGGAAAAGATTGACCCCTGCTACAACTTAAGTAAGTACTACGTAGTCTGTCCAAGCTCCAGCCAGCCAGCGAGCAGCGAGTGCATCGCATCCAGTGATCAGAGCGGTCCGACAGGCTTGTATGCTCTACTTGCTTTCACCTTTTGCTTTCATCTTTCCCTCGTCTTTTCGCTCGTCTTTTTTTTTTTTTTTTTTTTTTTTTTTTTTCTTTCTTTCTTTCTTTCTTCTTTTTTTTTTTCTATTCATTTTACTTACTCAACGACACAGGCCATTTCGTCTGCATTCAGCCCAAAGTGCTGCTTTATTCACTTCTCCATTGTCCAAATCCAGCCTAGCAAACTCTAGCACACCAAAGCCCACCTCTTGTGACATCAACTTTGCGCTCGGATTGCGCAAGCCTCAGTCCGCATTTTTGTCTTTTTTCTGACACTTCTTTCTATTACTGTCCTTGGCATTCTCTATTTGTTACTTGCAAAATACCGGGTTTCATATTCTCTTTTTTACTTGATTTTATTTTCACTTGCGAATTTTCACTCTATTTTCTTGCACACAGTAGCAAGTCCCTGGTTGGCGTTCAACCCGAATCCGATCCCGACCACACCTCGTCTGAATTCGGCTTCTTTTATTGGATTTGCTCTCTGCCCACGTTTAGCTGGTCTCGCTATATCCGGCCGGGGCCAATATTGTGAAAAATCAATATACAGCCATCTGTGTCTCTCTCTTTAAACTTTTTCAAAAAAAAAAAAAGAAAGAAAGAAAAAAGCAAGCCTATGTCGCCATCGGACCATTGCTTCTTATAGCTTTGCTGCCTCAAATTTACGACATCGAATCCGAGCCAAACAACTCCCGTCCACTGAACAATACACTAACCTGAGCCGAGTCTCACGCCAAGTTTGCCTTTTTTTTTCTTCCCCCGGAGCAAACACATAGAGACCAAGGCAACAGGAAAAAAAAAGTGATGGCCATCGTGCAGGCATCATCACATCATTTCCGCGCGTGCCGATCACTCACTTCTGTCAGTACTGTCAGTCAGTGACAGTGCCACCTTTAGCACACATACTACATACTACATTCATACATACATACAGCAGACACAGACAGCTACTGGCACAACTACTAGTACTACAGCTGCCAAACTCTCGCTCTCCTCGAATTCAATCCTGCTCCCCAGCCGAGACGTCTTTTTTCTGTCTTTTATAGCTTTTGTCACTCAGAAGCGCCACCGGAGCGCCGGATTGCTTAATTTTCATCTCCGTCGACTCCGCAAAAGATAAAGTCCCCGGTACTATTACTATTCATTTTCTGCCAGAGGGCTTAGTGCTACCAAAATGAGCAGCGCGGGTGCGTCTTCGGCCATGGCCGCTGCTGCTGCTGCTGCTGCCTCTCCCTCAATCACTCCTGCATCATTTGCTCGTTCTGGCCAAGGTCTTGGGCAAGGGCCTCCAGGCTCGTCGAATTCTGCTTCTACAAGCAATGGACTTGATCCGTTGTCCCAGGTGAGTACTGACTAAGCTGAGTCCTGTGCTCTTTTGCTTTTACTTCTGCTTTTGCTCCTCACTTCCTTTTTCATTTCTTGGTTTTGATGGATGTTGTTTGTTTCACGCAACACAAACTTCGTCCTCGTACAAACAATCCTCGTACAAGCCGCTCTTTCTCGTCCAGCCTCGTACAGCATAAAACCACTCTTGCGAAACAAAGTTGCTCACTCAACATCTCGATTACTATCTAACACAACGACAGCAAATTCTTCTCAGAACTTCAACTGGCGACCAGTCTCATTCTCACTCTATCTCCCTCTCGCATTCCCACCGGGTAGGTCGGAATCCTACCCGCATCGACGGCTCCGCATACAATGCTGGTAGCGGCAACGCTACACACACCCCAACCTACGACCACTCGCGCAGAATATCGCAAATCACCGGCACAAGCATTGTATCGACGGGCGTTTCCGAGGCCAAGGAAAAGCGGTTTGTTCCCCCCCCCCCCC
>LKBB01000265.1:19867-30691 GCA_001513885.1 Thielaviopsis musarum
GGGGGAGGGGGGGGTTTGGTTGTTGAAGAGTAAAAGGTTTGGATTGGTTTGGCGTCATGGATGTTTCTTGGGAATAAATGTATTTTTTAATTCTGTTTGCGTGTACTCTGTATGTTTCCATTTCCGGTATGAATAGAGCAGAGTAGAGGAGAGAGTGAGAGAGAGAGAGAGAGAGAGTAGAGAAGAGGAGAGAGTAGAAAAGAGTAGAGAAGAGAAGAGAAGAGAGTAAGGGAGTAGAGCGGCCCCGCTTTTGTATGACATTAATTCCGCAGTCCTGATTGGCCCAACTCGACTATTAAAGCTGGGCCCACCATTTACTTTTTACCTTGAACTTCACTTGTTCACTTCTTCACTTTACAACCATCGCTTCTTCATTTCACAACCATCACTTCTTTTCAGTCGCAACCATCACTTCAATCTTTACTATTCAATCACAAAATGAGAGTCGTCCGCTCCGACCGCGTCGGCAAACATAAATCGTCTCATGCCGCTGCCGACCAACCCATGTCCGTCGTCCCCGAGCCAATCAACGACGGTGAACGCCTCAGCCTCGTTGCCGACGACCCAGAAGATCTCGTATGCTTTTCTTTTATCTCTTTATCTCTTTATCTTCCCTTCTCCTCCTCCTCCTAATAACAACCCTTCCTCCTCCTCCTAATAACAACCCCTCCTCCTCCTCCTAATAACAACCCCTCCTCCTCCTCCTAATAACAACCCCTCCTCCTCCCCTACTAACAACCATCAGTGGTACCTCGCCGCCGTCATCCGCGAAAAAGACTTCCTCCGCGCCCAAACCACCCGCAACATCATCCTGCACGAAGGCCGCCCCGCCGAACGCATCACCCTGCACCTCACCATCCGCGTAACCACCATCTCCTACATCGAAAGCGACACCCTGCTCTCCATCAAGGGCACCGTGGCCGTCGAAAACCCACACATTGCCCTCGGCCGCTTCCACACCATCCACATTACTGCCGGGTCACCCTTCTCGCTGTGGAAGCCCACCGGCTTCGATGCCCTCGACCTGCGCTTGCTGCGCACCGCCTGCACGCCCGACCGCCCCGAAAACCTGCGCGCCGTGGTTATGCAGGAAGACGTGGCCCACGTGTGCATCGTCACACCCAACCGCATCGTGCTTCGCTCGCGCATCACCTCGCGCCTGCGCGGCAAGCGTGCTCTCGGCAAGCCCACCTCGCAGGCCTCGCGCGCCATGGCCTCGTTCTTCCACGACATCCTGACCGCCCTGGTCACTGCCTTTGACACTCTCGACACCCAGCCGCTGCTGCTGGCATCACCCGGCTTCACTGCCGACGACTTTAAAAAGTTCTGTCTGGCCACTGCCGCCAACTTGCCCACCAAGTACCCCAGCCTCGCCGCGGCCGCCAAGAAGATGCACGTGGCGCACACCGCCAGCGGCCACGTGCACGGGCTAAGCCAGGCGCTCAAGTCGGGCGCCGTGGCCCACGCCAGCGCCGGCCCTGTAGCCGCTGCCATTGAGAAGCTGACCACGCACATCCGCGCCGACGACGGCTGGGCTGTGTACGGTGCGCCGCTGGTGCGCAAGGCCGTAGCCATGGGCGCGCTGACACGCGGCGGCACGCTGTTTGTGGCGAGCAGTGTGTTTTTCGAGGCCAATGTTTCGGCGCGCATGGCGGTCAATGAGCTGACGCGCGAGGTTCAGGCGGCTGGCGCTGAGATTGTGTATGCGCCGGCCGGCGAGCAGGATGCGCTGCGGCTTCTGGGCGGCATGGCGGCCATTCTGGCGTTTCCCGTGCTGAATATGGAGGATGATGAGGAGGATGTGGAGGACGAGGGGGATGTGGTGCTGGAGCGGGCGATTGAGGGGATGGTTGTGTAGGGGGGCGAGACGACTTTTAAATCAATGACATTTGGCGGCGTTATAGGAATAAGGACTGGATACCATGTGGACACGGAGTTACGGATTCATTTAACAAATTTAATTTACACAATTGTACACAATTGTACTTGCTATACCTCAAAAGCACACGTCATTTATAAGCGCCCTAAACACAAAAGTGCACGTCATTTATAAGCGCCCTAAACACAAAAGTGCACGTCGTTTATAAGCGCCCTAAACAACTAAACAAAACGCTAAAACCAAATTGCCCATCCCAATCCATCCCATGTCTAATGCCCAAATACCCAAAAATAAAAGAAAAAAAAAATAAAAACTCCTCATCCCCCTCCTCAAATCACATGAAAATTCTCACCCATCCCACCTTTAACCCAATCTCCGACGGACAATCCTCCACGGCGCAAAGCACCTTGTTGTTGTCGGCGGCGCCCGATAAGCGAAAGGCCGGCGGGTTGTGTACCTTGCGCTTGCTGGCAATGTTGCGGTTCTTGAAGCAACAATTGCAGTACACCTATACCTGGTTAGCTTCTCCGTCTTTTCTACCAAACCCCCCTCCCGGAAAAACTTACATGGCCACACGCCTTGACCGCCCACATGTGGTGCTTCGCCTGCGCCTTAATCTTGCGCCGCGAACTCGAGCTCCCCTCGCCCGCAGTATTCTCCGCCGGATCAAACTCCAGCACCCCGTCGCAGCCCGGACACACCATCTCCATGTCGTCGGCCGTGTTGCGCGTGAAGCCCTCTCGCGTGTCCAGAATCGGCACTGCGGGCCCGGCCTGCACCGGCGGCATTCCATAGAGCAGCCCGCTAAAGTCGTGGCGCGGCGCCGCCGAAGGCATTGGCATCGGCATCGGCATCGGCACTGGCATGGGCACCGGCATTGGCATTGGCATTGCCGGCTGGAAAACAGCAGTACGTCGCACTCCACGGCCCATCTGTGCAATCAGATTCCCGGGGAAGCTAAGCACACTGTTCAGCAGCGACACGGCAGACTCTCGACGCATCTGCGCTAGGGCGGGGTTCTCGCCAATCTGAATGACATCATGGCTGGCGGCGTTCTGGGCGGGATCGCGGTTTCGTTGCGGGCCGCGCGGTCGCATTTCAACGTCGGGAGACGACGAACGTGTCAGGTCGATGACCATGTTGTTGCCATTGCCATTGCCATTGCCATTGCCGCTGCCTCTGGCATCATTCACACCATTGTTTCTGGTGCGATTCAGAGGCGGTAGCCGCCGTGGCACGTCGCCTTCTTCCGTGAGGTCAATAACGCTTCGGTCATCTTCACTCTCCTCTTGTACCGACGACGAAGACGAAATAGTAATCTGCCTGTCTCGCATAAATTCACGGGTTTCCCAGTGAAAGTTGCCGTCGGCATCCCAGTAGTCGTTGTAGTTGCGATTGGCATCAGGCATGTTGTTGGCGCTGCGGATAGCAGAGTGGGCAGGTCTAGATCTTCTGGGAAGGAAATTCCAGTGGCTGGGAGGAGTGTGGTCTGCGCAATATCGGAATAGCTCGCGCTGGTTTCGGCGGCCAAGTTCGCCTGATCTAACACTGGAAATCAGGGTCAAGATTCTGGCTCGTGCAGCCGGGTTTCTGGGCGGACGAAAGGCGCCGCTCAAGTTTAGCAGGCGAAGAATATTTTCGTAGCCAGGCTCGCCAGAGTCGTCGTCTTCGTAGTCGTCAAAGTCGTCTTCGGGGCGGTCGAAATCGTCTTGGCCGTCGTCCAACTCGTCTTCGTAGCCGTCAAAATAGTCAAGATGGTCGTCGAAAACGTCTTCGTAGTCGGCAAAGTGGTCCTCGAAATCGTCAGAGTCGTCCAAAGGGTCGTAAATGGGATCAAGGTGGCCTTCGAAAATTTCGTCGGGAACGTCCTCAAGGCCGATGTGGCCGCGGTATTGGTTTTGGCCCGGGCTATAAGGTTCGTATGGCGAGTGGGGGGGAGATTGGCGTCTGGCCATAAGTAGTTCGTAGAGGGGGGCCAGATGCCTTTCGGGAGGACGGATCTCGCCGTAGTCGCTGTCGGGAAAGTCCCTGTCAAGTTCAGCGATAATTCTTTCAACTGAAAGGGCTCTTCTAGGGGGTAGTGAGGCTGCTGAGCCTTCACGACGAGGGGAACCAGTAGTTTCTGGCTCAGGGCTGATCTCTTCGTCGTCTGTCGGGTCGGCACTATCGTCGTCTGTCGGGTCGGCACTATCGTCGTCTGTCGGGTTGGCACTATCGTCGTCTGTCGGGTTGGCACTATCGTCGTCTGTCGGGTTGGCACTATCGTCGTCTATTGGCTCAGGGCTAGAGACTCGTTCAGGGCTAGAGGCGTCTACCTCGTGATGGTCAAGGTCTTCAGAGTCGTTTTGTATTCTAGCCCAAGCAAAGTCCATGTCAAGGTCGTAGTTGGCGGGATTTTGCAGCCCGGCGACAGAATTGCGATTTTCTGTAGTCAAGTCAAAGCGATGAGCCAATCCTGTGTGATCTATTTCGGTGGGAAAATCGGAGGCATCGAGATCTGAAGCGTCGTGATCGGAGGCGTCCAAGTCTAAAGCGTTGCGATCAAAGGCGTTAAGATCGTCAGAGTCGGGCCCTTCGGGACGAATGTTGGCTAAGAAGAGACTAGCTTCCTCACGAAACCCGACAGCAGCCGCATCAGTAAAAAAGGCCAGGTCCGAGTGGTCCAAGACTTCGGCTGAATAAGGCCCAGAATTGTAGTTGTGGCTGTTCTGGAGAGAAGGAGAAGAAGCCTCAGAATAGGTGTTTGTGGAGAGATGGGAATCGTCGTCGCTATCCATGTTGAAACAGGAAAAAAGAAATAGAGGGTAGTGCAGGGGACGCTTGCTTATTTATGCAGCAACAGTGTACAGTACTAGTAGTTAGTGTTAGTACTTGAGCGTTACGACAGCGTTATGTGCTAATAAAAAACACGCGACTCGGCCCTTGTCGTTGGGCAGGTTGGTTGGATGCTGCAAGAATATATAACGTCAGCGTCTACGGTGCATAAAGTCGGAAGCAGCTGACGTACCTTTTCTTCTCGCTCCGGATTAATTTAATAGCAGTAGTACGGAGTAGTAGTGGCGACTAAAATATCGCCCTGCAACTTTAAGCAAACTGAGTGGAGTGGGTGCGATGAAAAAAAAAAAAAAGAGGTCGGAATCACATGCAGAAGCGAACAAGGTAATTCCTGCAGACAAGCGTGCACAAAATCGTCCAGACTGGATCAGTATAAATCGTCCAGACTGGATCAGTATAAATCGTCCAGACTGGATCAGTATAAATCGTCCAGACTGGATCAGTAGAAATCGTGCAGACTTGATCAGTAGAAATCATCCAGACTTGATCAAGTCAAATGAAATGAAAGCAGGTCGATGAAATGAAAGCAAGTCGATGAAATGAAATCAAGTTGATGAAATGCAATGCCGCTGATTGATTGATGATTCGAGAAGGGAAGAGATGAGAAATTCTAGTCGGCTTAGCACGATTAAAACAAGTTTCTTTGGTCAAACGCAAAAGACATACCGTTTAGCCTTTTAGGCCTTTTCTCTTGATGAAAGACTGAGCTGAGCTATGCGTACGGAAGTAGATAGAAATCTAAAAAAATCAAAGAAAGAAACGCTCAAAAAAAAAAGAAGAACCCATAGGTTTAAATAAATAAATAAAAATCTTTTCCCGCCACAAACAACCCACAAGATTGTTCTTTTTAAGTGTGTTTTCCAAAAACCCAAAAGCGGAAAGAAAAGAAAATAATTTTAGACAAGACTGCTCCACTACTGCCTACCGCGTACCTGCCGGCCGCTCTTGTTCAGGACGCATGGAGGTTAGAAGCTATATCACCAGAAAATAGGACTCTTCACATGGCCGGAGAAGGTAAGTACATCTATAAGCATACGGGCCCACCTACTCATGTCTGCATAAATACAATACTGGATACAGCAAACCACAACTAGCCTTTGGGTTCAACATAGTGAAGAAGAACAGAAATAAATGTTTTGACTAGTAGACTCGAAACGTAATGCTTTCCCTTTAACCCAAGATAGTTACAGCAAAGAACCAAAAAAAAATACCAAAGAAAATAAACAATACCAAAAAAAAAAAGAAAAAAAAAAAGAAAAAGGCCGACATGCTGACATCACCTCCTTAAGCTCCCAACACCGACACCACCCCATCCGCTCCCGCTACCACCAGACTCTGCGCCTGCTCTCCCCACTGCAGCGCCACACCCGGTACCGCCACGCGCAGCGGCTCACTCCACTTCTTTGCGCTCTTTGCATACTGCTGTACCGACGTACCGGCCGGCCCAGTGGTAGCCAGAAACTGGCCCGAGTAGTCCCACGCCAGACCAAGCACGGCGCCACCCACATCAAGCACCTTGACGTGCGCCGCAGCGCCCTCCTTGCGCAAATCAAAAACGGTTACGCTGCTGGTGCCCTTGGCCGCGGCCGCGAACCAGAAGCCGTTTTCGCTAAAGGCCAGGGCCTGCAGCGGTGCGCCCAGATCGAAGACGGCCGCTTCTTCGAGCGTGGCCGTCATGTAGAATTTGATTTCGCCCGTCGACGAGCCCGTGGCAAGCAGGTGGCCGTCGGGGTGGAACGCGCACACATTCAGAGCTATGGAAGTTAGTACATGTACAGCCAAACATGGTACAGGCAACTTACCAGAATCAGCAGCCGTGCGCGTCACGGGCTTCAGACTCTCCAGGTCGTACACAACCACCGCCTTATCCGCGCCCACCGACGCCAGCAGCTTCCCCGATGGATGCACGGCCAGACCCGTCACCGGACCGGCATGCTCGTTAAAAGCCGCAGCCTCGGCGCCGCCGTCAAACACCTTGACGGCACCCTTGACCGTGCCAAAAGCCAGCTTAGTGTCGGACCATACCGACGCCGTCACAGGCTCGCCCACAGGTATTTGTCTCTCGACCGTGTCGGCGCCCACGGCGTAAATAGCCGCGTCGCCCTGTAGGCCGGCAATGGCGGCGTAGGCACCGGAAATGGACAGCGTCGAGGGGTTGGCGACGGACACGTCAGTCGATGATTTCTTCTCGAAGGTGGCAATGGCGTCGGGAGAAGCCCAGCCCTCGGGGACGGGGCGCTTCTTGCGGGTTTTGGAGAGACTTTTTTTTTGTTAGTTTTTTATCGAAACGGTTTTCGTCAAAAGGGAAAAAAATGGAAAAGAAGAAGGGAAAAAAATGGAAAAGAAGAAGGGAAAAAAAAAAAAAGAAAAAAGAAAAAAAAACATACTCGGCCTGAGTGCCCTCCACAACGTCCTTCAGCGCCTCGGGCAGCTCTGTCACAGTATCCACCGCCATGCGATCATCAGCCGCCGCGCTACCGCCCGAGACGACAATGGCCGAGAGCGCAGCCCGCGCCTCATCGCGCTCCTTTGACAGGCGCGCAATGACGCGCACGGCAGCATCGTGTTGGTACAGCGCAGCGGCCAGCTCCTCGCGCGTCTTGGCCAGCTGCTGACTGAGGTTATACGTCTCGAGCGCCATGGCGTCCCATTCGTTCTGGAAGGTGGCCAGCAGGGCGGGGATGGAGGTCAGGGTGGGGGGGCGCGGGCGCACAGCCAGCGACGTCTTGAGCGGGAGCAGGTCATCGGCCGAGAGGGCGTCGTCGGTGCCGGGCTCGCGCGCGTGCTCGTCAATGTACTTGGTAATCAGGCGCTTTTCGTAGACCAGGCCCGACTTTTTGGAGACAACGGGCTCCTGGGGGGCCTCGCCGGAGACTGTGAGGGGGTGATTAGCAAGCAAGACATGGGTAGAATAGGCGGGGGGCGAGTGAGGTGATTAGCAAGCAAGGTGTGGGCGGGTGGAATGGACGAGGCTGAGACGTACTGGCGCACAGCATGGCGATTTGAGCAGCTAAAAAAGAATCAATTGGTAATGCGCTATAGAGTAAAAGGCAGAATAAAGTCGCGGGACAGTAGAGCTCGCTATATCGTCGCGCAGGTCGCCGCAATCAAGGTAAAAATGGGTCGACCGAAGAATTGGGCCGAAAGAAATAGAAAAAAAAAAAAAAAAAAAAAAAAAAAAAAAAAGAAATCGCGCCGTGGTTCGTGATAGTGTGGGCGAGAGGCTGGAAAAAAAAAAGTCGGCAAGGCTGAGAAAGTCACGTGGTAGTGTATGGATACTAGTGACCTTTTGGTCGCGGCTTACAGTACAAGCTGTGTCCAAGCATCGGCGAGAGCCGCAGCACTGCCGGCATGTAAAAAAAAACAGTATAGAAAGAGTAGAAAACAAAGAAAATGGGGGGGGCATCGAGGGCTTGGAGCGATATACGTAGTAGTGAAGCAGTATAGATAAGAGAGTAACAGTGAAGCAAAAGGAGAATTTAAGTGGTGATATGCCGGCTTATCTTATCGGAGCTGGCCGAGCTCGCGCGGGTCCGATGCTGTTGGCGTTTATATAAGTAAGTCCACAAGTCTCCTTTTTGTTTCTGTTTTACTACACACAACAGTACACTATAACACACCAATACACCAACACAATACACCAATATAATACACCAACAATACACCAACACAATACACCAATATAATACACCAACAATACACCAATATAATACACCAACAATACACCATACATTAAACCCAAAATGACCTCCCTTCCCGACCCCACCACCATCCACGCCCTCCCGCCGGCCGCCCAAACCGCCATACTCGATGCGCTCTTTGAGCCGTCGCCCACTCTACACGCGGTAATGCAGCCAGTTCTACAGTCGTCTCTATTCACCGAGTACCCCACTCTCATCTCTGCCTGCCGCGCCCGCATCCGCTCACTAATCGGCAGCGACACGGCGCAGCTACACGCCATTCTCGGGTCACACCCACGACTGGGCGCAGCCAAAGTCGACAGCGCGCAGTCGGCCGCCGAACAGGCGCGGCTGCAGCAGGGCAGCGAGGCAACGCGGGCGCGGCTTGCGGCGCTGAACGAGCAGTACGAAGACGTTTTTCCCGGGCTGCGCTATGTGGTGTTTGTGAATGGACGCGGCCGCGACGAGATTATGGCGAACATGGAGGCGCGTATTGCGCGGGGCGATATTCGTTGTGAGGAGGAGGAGGCGATCCAGGTGAGTTTTCCACTAAGAAAAAGACGACAGTGGGGGGGGGGGGGGTGTGTGGGGAGAGGAAGGCTAACGAAGATAAGGCGATGTGCGATATTGCGAATGATCGTGCCAAGAAGCTGCTGGGGGAGTAGATGCTACTTGTGTACGGAGTATATAAGAAGAAATAAAGAGAAAAAAAAAGAGAAAAAAAAAAGAAAAAAAAAGGAAGAAAAAGAAAAAAAAAAGAAAAAAAAAAGAAAAAAAAAGAGAAAAAAAAAGAAAAAAAAAGGAAAAGAAAAGAAAAGAAAAAAAACAAAAAAAAGCCGGACAAGAGTTGCCCGAGCCGGAAATCCCCGGGCCTGTGACGCCGTGCTCGCTCAAACAGCGGTTGAGTGCAACGGTAGCAGCGTCCGCTGGGCCGAAACCCTCTCGGATATCAGCATGTGATGTGGGTGTAAGAGAGTATGGCAGAAGAGGATAGCAAAGAGGATAGTATATACACTATAATAATCGAAGCAAAAACTATTATTTGCCCATTCAGGTCTAGCCGTATTCGACAATCCGAAGGGGGGGGGGGGGGGGAAGGCTTTAATACTCCCCCTGTAACTACACAAGTCCAGCCCTAAACACGCTAAAACCTGCGCTAAAGCAGACTCTTTAATTGTCTTCACGGTTACTTGCTAGCAAAATAACGGCACTTGATGGAAGAATAAGCAGGACGGCATAGAAAGCTAAAGCTGAACAAAGCGCCCGTCAAAGCTTTTTTTTTTCTTTTTTTTTCTTTTTTTTTCTTTTTTTTTCTTTTTTTTTTTTTTTTTTTTTTTTTTTTTTTTTTTCTTTTTTTTTCTTTTTTTTCTAGTCTTTTTCTACTCTTCTCTCATTTTCTTTTTTCCTTCTGTGCTTGTTCGATTGACCTTCTATTGATCCTTCCGATAAACCCTTGATCTTTTTCTTTTCTTTTTTCTTTTCTTTTTTTCCTCTTCTTTCTCGTTCTCGTTTTTTCCATCTACAATCTTCCATGTCCTCTTTCACCTGTTCCCAAATAACCTCGCGCAGCTGCTCTACAGCCTGACGCCTTTTTCTTTTCTTTCTTTCTTTCTTTCTTTCGCTGTCTTTGTTTTTTTTTTTCAGTCTTTTTTTCAGTCTTTTTTCAGTCTTTTTTCAGTCTTTTTTTCAGTCTTTTTTCAGTCTTTTTTCAGTCTTTTTTCAGTCTTTTTTCAGTCTTGTTTCTTCCATTCTCAGTCTTCGTATTCTCTTCCCTTCTGCGCTCTTCTTCACTGTCTCGTTTCGTCTCGTTACTTGGCACTAGCCCTCAGGCTGTGAGTGTTGACTTACTAGTACCTACTGCGACTGGGTCCAACCAGCTTGTCTATCTGTCTAGTCTACTTGCTTGACTTATGACAAAACAGACGCCCAGCCGGATTATTATTGAGCCAGTTCAGTCTTAAGCCGCTTCTGTTCCTGTTCCTCTTTCTCTCTTTTCCTCTTTCCCTTCTTCTTCTACTCTCTTTCTCTACTCTTTCCCTACTCTTACTCCTTCATTCTTACTCTTTCTCTCTGTGCTTATTATTGCGTGTCCCCGCACCTTCCCTCTCATCCATGATGGTCCTCGAGTTGGATGCTCTTTCCAAGCGTCCACCGCCACCGGCTCTCGCTCTTTCCCTTTCTCTGTCGCTGGCCCTTCCTCTACCGCTTCCGCTGGGCCTGCCATTTTCGTTTTCTGCCAAGGCAAACCCTAACCCTGCTTCTACTTTTACTTCTCATCCATCTTCTACTTCTCATTCATCTTCTACTTCTCATCCATCTTCTACGTCTCATCCATCTTCTACTACTTCTCGTCCCTCCTTGTCAATCTCTCTCGCGCCACCCCTACCCACCCGCCGCAATCGCTCTTGGCCCTTCCTCCTACCGCCCGCC
>LKBB01000266.1:6764-17920 GCA_001513885.1 Thielaviopsis musarum
TTCACTTACGAAAGCGAAGATGCTGTTTCTCTTATTAATGGCAAACACAAAAATGTACATTTTCTCTAACTTGTTCGTTTCTGGGCTTTTTATCATGTATGTACTTATGTCGCTGTTTTATGTGAAGCGAAGAAGCAAAGAGCCCATTTTGTGTTGGTGGAATACGGGTTCTGTGAAGGCTTTATTATGTGGGCGTTTGGAGTTTGTTAGTATTTTTAGTTTTGTATTCACTTTTAACAAAAAAAAAGAAATCTTGAAGCTTGCAATGTAATCTTGAAGCTTGCAATGTAAACCAGAAACTTGCAATGTGAACTAATGTAAATGTATATTGACCAACTCAAAGCATAGATACTCAAGCAAAAGAAGCAAAGAAAACACAAAAACTCCAAGCCACTAATAGTAGAATGAAATAATAACACACTTTTTGACCTTCAGCTACCACCACCGCTCGCTCCCTTTATCTCCGGGCCTTCTTCCGCTGGTGCGGCTGGCTACCGTACGATCTCCGCCCCGTGTTCTTCATGCTCGCGCCGACGGTTACATCGACACGCGGCGGCGTGGTGAAGCAGAAGCTCTTGGCCACCTTGACCAGGTCCAGCTTGTTGATGTCAAACACGGTGCGCAGCGAGTGCGAGGCATACGCGTGCAGGTAGGCGCGGTAGCCGTCTTTGGCCGACTTGTTGAGGTAGTAGTTTTGCGAAATCAGCTTCTCCAGCTGCGACTGCACGTTGATAATCTTCTTGGACGGGAACTCAAACTCGACAATCGGCACGCGCGCCGCCTTGAGGTGCGTCAGGAAGCCGACTTCCGACGGCTGCAGGAACATCAGCGAGCGGCCCTGGGCGTTGGCACGCGCAGTACGACCGACGCGGTGGATGTAATCGCGCGGGTCATCCGGGGGGTCGAACTGCACGATCCAGTCGACCGAGGGGATCTGGGGGGAAAAAAAAAAGGTTAGCATGGAGCACATGGCGAGTAGAAAAGAAAGAGATGATGGAGTAAGAGTAGAGAGAAAACATACATCGAGACCACGAGCGGCAACGTCGGTGCAAATCAGCGTGCCCTGCTTGGCATTGCAAAACTCGAAAAACGTATTGGTCCGCTTCTGCTGCTTCTGCTTGCCGTGCAGCGCCAGCACGGGAATGTCGATGAAATTGAGCAGCTCGGCGTGGTAGCTGACGCAGGCACACGAGCTAAAGAAGACGATAATCTTCTTCTTCATGTTCAGCTTGAGGAAGGAAAACAGCAGCAGGAAGCGCTTGTCGGCATCGCACACCAGGTAGCCCTGCTCCAGCCCATCGGCCGTGCTGAACTTCTTCTCCTCGTCGACGTTGATGTACAGCGGGCCGGGCCGCAGTGAAATGCGCGCCAGGTCGTCGACCTTGGTGGTTTGCGTGGCCGAGAAGAGCATGGTCTGGCGCTCCTCCTTGGGCAGGATCTTGATGATCTGGCGCATCTCGTCTTCGAATCCAATCTCGAGGATACGGTCAGCCTCGTCGATAATCAGCGACTTGAGGTTCTTGAACACAAACGGCGTGTTCTGCAGGTGGTCGAGCAGCCGACCGGGCGTGGCAATCAGCAGGTTGACGCCCTTGGCCAGCTTGTCGGCCTCGGCACGGCGGTTGGCGCCACCAATCACAATGCCACACGTCTGCGAGTGGTGCTCCATGAGCTCGCGCGCCACGCCAAAGATCTGCAGTGCGAGTTCGCGCGTAGGCGACACGACAATGACGCCGGTACCGTTGCGCGGCTTGAACTTGAGCGCGTGCAGCATCTCGACGGCGGGGATCAGGAACGCAAGAGTCTTGCCGGAACCTGTCTTGGCGGCACCGAGCACGTCACGGCCCGTCAGCAGCGGCGGAATCGTGCGCTTCTGGATCTCGCGCATCTCCGTCAGGCCCATGGCCGCAATGGCCTGCTGCGTCTTGGATGACAGGTTGAGATCCGAGAACTTGGTGGCGGAGTCGCCGGCGCCCGAGGGCAGAGACAGCGTCGAGTTGGGTAGGGCCTCGAGGGCGGTGTCTTTGTTGGCAGAGTCGGCATCGTCATCGGCAGCGTCGGAATCGGCATCCTCGTTGGCGTCCTCGTCGTTCTCGTCCTCCTCCTCCTCCTCCTCCTCTTCCTCTTCCTCACTCTCCTCTTCTTCTTCTTCTTCTTCTTCTTCTTCCTCAACCTCCTTCACAGGCTTCTTCTTCTCCTTCTTCGACACAGGCGCAACAGCCTTCTTGGTCTCAGCCGGAGCAGCCTTGGCAGAGCTGTCAAACTTGCGCTTCTGGCCAGCCTTGACACCCATTGTGGCGGTTGTTGTGATTATCTGGATGTCAATTTAAAATAAAATAAAAAAGAGCAAACTGTTTATCAAGTCAATGAAAACAGAGAAAAAAAAAATAAAGTACCCAGAATATGAGCAACAAGTCAAGATTAAAAGTGGTGATGATAAACCAACAAAGCAAAAGGGAAGAAAGAAATTCTTGCCTGTTGTTACGATTGAGAGAGTCTAACTTTTTTTTTTCCGCTTATCTTATCGCAGATCCTGTAGTGCTAAATCGCAACTGTCTTTGCAAAGTAGTCGACTGCCAAAAAGGCGGGGCACTTGTGGCGCCCCTTGATTACACATGTGGCGCAAAGTCTCGCTGTCCGTCTTTGTCAAATTCAATGTGAAACTCACTTCACCTCATATCCCTTTCTGAGCAAACATGTTCTTATAACACCGTGACATGAATGTGTTACCGTGAGATGAGCTAGTTTCTTACCCACCACCCATCCTGCTCATAAAATATAAAGAATTTTCCCGGAGTTTGCCGGTGCGGTGCGTATGTAATACTGCAGTACTACGACTACTACTACTCCGTACTATCAGTGGTAGTAGACCAAACATCATGCCACCAACTACTTCTATCCGAGTCCGAACCTCTCTGCGGCCATCATCGTCTCTCACTTATAGTCCGCTGACTTGCCCACATGACCACCAACTACTACTTCCATGCCCATGCCTTTTACTCAACCGTTCGTTTTATCTCTGAAAACACGACCGCCCTCGATTCAACCTGTCACCTGTCTTCGTCCCTACCCACTCAAGCTATCCTGCTCGTCTCCCCCACAGTCTCCACATCCGAGATACATTAAAATCTCAAGATAAACGTACGTTTTTTTGGGTCCTCCTTTGACCGCTTCTGCCTTCCTAGGACTGTGCTGCGCTGCTTTGTGTTAGTGCATGCTACCAGGGTGTCCTACCAGAAATACACCCCCATACAAGAAGTGCAATACTTCCCCGCCATTCCGTCATGTGTCGGCCACATCGGAAATCTGGGGAAATACGCTTAAACTTATTCTGCCAAACTCTGGTCGTCAGAGACGAGCAAATCATCTTCTAAAGAAAACGCCTGCAACCATCGGACCATTGTGTTCACGATATCAAGGTTTTTTCAAGGGCAAAAAAGGTTTTTAATACTAAACAATTAGTAAAGAAAAAAGCAAGACACTTAAAAACACTTAAAATGCCGATAAAAAACAAAAGCAAAAACAAGAAAACTCCCATGTCTATCCGAAATACGGTTATTTCCCACCCAAAAATCCATTAAAACATGATCTTTCTGTGACGATGATGTTGATATCCGATTTTCCCATCCAACAAAAAAAAAAGCAAAGGAACCAAAAGAAGTAGAAGCCGTCAAATAAAGCCAAAAAAAGAAGGAAAAAAAAAAGGTAACGAAAAGAATAGAAGAAGAAAACGCCGAACCTAGTCCGGGCGGTTGTAACCAAGAAAAAAGAGAAAACGTAAAATAGGGCCTCTCACCAAGAGAAGCCACGGAAACAAGAGAAAAGAAAAGAGAAGCCATGGAAACGTGAGAAAAGAAAAGAGAACATGAACAAGACAAGAAAAAAGAGAAAAAGAGGTAAAAACAACCCACCCAGGACATCGATTATATCGACTCCGGCGTAGGATCCTCGTGCTTCGCCGTACTGCCCTTGCCTCGCCATGTGCTCACCGCCGGAATGTGCGCCTCGTAACGCACCTCCTCCGTTCCATACGCCCGCGGCGTCAGCTTGATCAGAGTATGTAGCGGCACATTCATCCACGGGCTCTTCTCGTGGTCCTTCTTCATAAAGTACGCGTAGATGCAGCGCAAAACCGCCTGGTGCGTGACAATCAAAATGTCCTCGCTGCGCTCTAGCTCCATGATAATGGGCTCTAGTCGGATAACCACGTCGCGGTATGACTCGCCGCCGCGGTAGCGGTAGTTGTACTTGTCTTCGTCGCGGGCGGCAAAGTCTTCGGGGTGCTTGTCCTTGATTTCCTGGTACGTCAGGCCGTCGCAAACGCCAGAGTCGAGCTCGTCCAGCGCCTTCCATTGCAGCTGGTTGTAGTTGCCGGGGAGGAATCGCGCAGTCGCAATAGTACGCTTAAGGGTTGACGTCCAGACGGTAAGAGGGCGACCATCCTACAACAGGTTAGTACATTTTCTACATAAAGAGAAAAGAAAAAAGAAAAAAAAATAGGTGCAGAGACAAGACTTACACCGACAGACTTGAGCACTAACTCGGGAAGTTTACGCGCATACTGCTCACCACGGGGAGATAATAACGCGTCACCGCCAATACGGCCATCCAAGTTGTAGATTGATTCGCCGTGCTGGAATATTAGTTAGCACAAAATACAGCTGACATAACTGAGAAATGCGACTGGACCTACTCTCGACAGCCACACAGACCGCGGACGAATATGCAGGTTCATCAGGTAGTAGACAATGCGACTTTGGAGGTAGTCCTGGATGCGGTTGATAATGACCTGCTTGCTCACGTTCATGAGCTTGAGATATGTGTAGTCGCTCTCGTCGTGGTCGGCGTCTACTGACTTGTAGACCTTTTCGTACATGCGGATGCGGTTGCGGAAGTCTTGCGCGGCCTGTTCAGGGTCTTGGCCCTTGTAGTCGGGGCTGGTGGTCTTGACATCGCGAATGTTGGCCATAATCAGCTCCTCGTCGTCACATTTGCTCTCAACAAAGATAACTTCAACGCCTTCCTCGGTGCACCTGTCGTAGATCCACTTGCGACGCTCTTTGGTTGAGTTGGTGGCGTCAAGAATACCAACCACGCCTCCGCTCTTGAACCACTTCATCATGTCGGCAACAGCGGCGTCGGCAGCGGCGCGGCGCATGCGCTCGCCTTCAATATTGTTGATATCAAAAAAATCGGCCGTGGGCTGTGGCGCATCGTTGCGACGGTAATTGCCAACGTTGAAGACTTGGGCGGTAATAGAGAGCCATTGAAGATATCTCTGAGCTGTAGTCGAGCTGTTAGCCCCTGTTCTTGGCACAGAGCAGCAAAAAGAAAAGAGAAGGGATCAGTAAAAAAGCACTACATACCTTTCTGGGCAATGAAGCTCTTGCCGCGAGCTGGCAGCCCAACCATGACCACACAAATGCGTGCATCTTCAGCCTGTACGCCAATACGGCGGATATTAGACGACGGAGCCATTAAGAAGGGAAACGACAAGCAGGCAAATGTGTGAATATAGACAGAAGAGAAGGAGAAAAAAGGGAAGAGAAAAAAAGAAAGAAAAAAAGGCAGGAAGACACGAGAATAAAAAGACGAGAAAAAAAAATAAAACAAGGGAATTTCCCAGTTGAAATGCAAACAAAGCTACCAGGATTTGATTTGATTTGGTGCGACTGCTGCGCCTGCGAAGTGTTGCAGGCAAGGCAAAGTAGCAGCAGAAAGAAGTGGGTTGGTTTCCTTTGATTTTCTGGAAGAGGAAAAGAAGGCCTGGAATGGAAAAGGGCGGCAGTAAAAGAAATAATCAAAGCTGAGGAGCACGGACGATCCGCAAGACAAGACAAGACAAGAAAAGAAAAGAGCACAATAAGAAAAGCGCAGAGCAAAACAAATGAGAGCGAGGTCAGGCTCGTGGATGGATTGGATTGGATTGGATTGGATTGTATGGGATGGGATGGGACTGAGTTTAAAGATTGGCTTCTTGGTGGGGAAGATTGGGAATTGGCTTTGGCAAACTCGACAAGGGGTTCCCGTACTCAGCCGTCAAAAGTAGAGGGTAAGAAACAATGCGTGAAAAATGAAGCAGGGTAAAAAGGGATGGATGGATCGTGATTGACTTGAGTTTGTTGTGGCGGTTCAAAGGAGAGACGACTGTGAAACTAGCAAAAATGAGGATCGGAATATAGGGAAAGGTGAGAGGAGAAATAAACGCCAGCCTTGTGGGTTTATGCACTTTTTTTTTTCTTGTCTTTCCCTATTCGAGCTTGCTATTGTCGGCGCTGCTGATATTGTTGTAAACAGTCTTTCCCTATTTGTGGACAATGATGTTGCTTTTCTTTCTTTTTCTCTCCGCGCAAGCTTGAGATCGCGTGACCGCTTTTCAGCAAGAGCAAGATAGCAGGTTGCTTGTCTGTCTGTACCTGCTTTACTCAGACGCAGACGTGGAGCAAGCCCATTCCCGTAATGGAGTAGGAAGTAAAGGGAAGGGAAGGAGCTGAAGTAAAAGTAAAGTGAGCTGGCAATTGCGTTCTCTTGGCTGCTCCTGCTGCTGCCGCTACTTGCGTCTCGGCAAGGTAAAGCTTTTGGAAAAGGTTAAAGTGCAAAGGATGAAAAGAGAAAGTAGTTGCGTTGCGTTGCTTTTTTTTTTTTTTCTTTTTTTCTTTTTTTTTTGGGGGGGGTGTTTATATCGTGATTTTCCAACCCTGTTCAACCCACACAAAAAGGCAATTGCCAAGTTGGTCGTAGATTACACGTCAACTTTCTGTGCTCAGCAGCAGCGACTCCGACAACTGACTGAAACACCCGTTTGGCCCCATTGGAGATTTGAATATTTACTTCGTACGGAGTAGTAGAGCTAGAACCGGCCTGTTCCTGGGTAGGTTGGAGGCACTTGACATCCAAAGGATTTCTTTCATGACATGTCTACTCCGTATAAGTACATATTACTGTGTACATGTGCTTATGCGCAGTATACTGCGGTGCATATCAATATAGCCATACCACATTTGTCTATACAGAGTAGCGTAGCAAACTGCATGCAAGACCACAAACATACCCGCAGTCGACAGGCCAGGGTAGACAAAGCAAGTAGCGACAATTCAAACAAGCATGCAAGCAAGCAAACAAGCACATGAGCCAAAACAAAGCTCAGAGCCAAGAATGATTGTACGAAAACAACACGGAACCTGCCCTGTCTGTTCTGGTGGCAAAAGGCTGCTGCCGCATTAGTGCTGCCGTATGCCGAGGACCAGGATAAGTGGGAGGCAAAAGTAGTATCCGGATATATACAAAGTACAGTACAGAAGACAGACACAGGCGGTCCAGACCATCTTTTTCGCAACTTCTGTCTGCTAAATGCCGGATGAGTGACAAAGAGGAAGGGGAGAACCAGATGCCCTTTTAGCCATCTAACTTTGTCTGCGGCTATTTGGAAGCCAGAAGACCCGAATATTTCCGATGTTTTTCTGCAACGGCGGCTGCAACATTTCGTCGTCTATCCGTCCTGCCATGCATAGTCCTAGTCTTGCACATGTGCACACGGGCAATCAAGACGGACAAATGTACTTGTAGACGGGCGTCTGACTGGCTGTGGTCTTGTGTCTTGTCGCAGCTTGTCAAGTCACGCGACAGCCGATTCGATGGAACCAATGTCATGAGAACAGCGAGAACAAAGCACAATATACAAAACACTTGTCTGTAAAGTCTGCGGATCATCATGAGTTGCTACTTTGTGGTGGCCAAGAGTGGCAGGCCAAAGGCCATTGTAGTGCCAAAAACAGCCCAACACCAATAAGCAAGTGAATAAAATACCCCGGTTTTAATTTATAAAGTTTTGTGCTGTAGTGGGTGGGCCACCTAAGAAGCTGGGGAAAAAGGGGAAAACGGCCGATAGTATTTAAGAAGCACAAGGAAAATACCACCAGGGGTTGTTTGGTGGCCATGTGATAGCGGTCACTTGACCTGCACACATCACTTTTGCTTCCTTTGTCCGTTTGGGTGTTTGAAGATCTTGTCTGGGCGCGTGTTTTTTTTTTATTCCTGTGTGTCACGCTACGGGTAGACAGTCGGGCAAGCCACACGTCTGCTGCAGTGAGCATCATTACGGTTGGGTATGAGAAGAGGGCGGAAATAACATGGTAATCGAGATCTTGAAGGAAATGAGGAAGAACAAAAGGCTAGTGAGGCTCAACGGGAAACAAGGATTCAGGTCGACTTTGAAAGGGTGTGGGGTACCAAGGAAGTAATTTGGCGATATTAACTCACACTGCTAATAGAAAAGGTGTTGGCTCTGGCGCGGCCAATTTTGCCACCTGCAGAGATTCCGTACGGCATATTGGCGTAGTGGTAGTGAGTACAGTAGAGTAGCAGTACTAATTTCTCGATTCGAGTGTCTAAACGGTTTCGCGACTGCACAGAAAAGATAAACAGGCGTCTGGTCTGACGGATCGTTTTTTTTTTTTTTTGCGTTTGGTGTACTGCGTAGTACCCCGTATGAATTGAAGGTGGTTGAGGCTCAAGATGGCAGGTGAATCCGGGGTGGCAAGGGTGTTAAAGAAACGAGACAGGGCAGTCAACCAAGTCAGCTAACTGCTTATTGATATCGGTCGATTCGATTCGGTCGAGCGGGAGCGGGTTTTCGGTCAGTCGGAAGAGAAGAATCGAAGAATCGTGAGAGGGTTGAGATGTGGAGGAGAAAAAAAAAGAATTGATATGTGTTAGATTCTGTGCCTTGTGAGTGAGGCTGGGAGAAAATAAACAGAAAAGAAAGAAGAAAGGCGGTGTCGCGGGAATTGGAAGGAGAGGAGAGGAGAAACAACGGCTTGCAAAATTCAGGCTAGCTTAGCTTAAACACGGCAGGTACAATGAATGCTAGGTGATGTCCACTTTTTGGCCCTCTCTCATTCCTTTACTTCAGCCTCACTTTCAATCCTCGATCAATTCAATTTTCCACATTAAAGCCCAGGGATTTGACCAGAATTGAATTGAAGCGACAAACGCCACAACCAGCCCGGCACTAATAAGAAAAGACAGGCCGGGGACCGACGTCATCGGCATCATCAGCCCCGCTTGTTATTCCGCTGATCTATCTATTTAGTATCTAGCCTCGTCAACACACATCTAGCCTCTTCAACATCTAATCTCGTCAACATCTAATCTCGTCAACATCTAATCTCGTCAACATCTAATCTCGTCAACATCTAGTCTCGTCAACATCTAGTCTCGTATGCCCCCCAATCGCCTATTCGTACCGTCCATAGAACCGCATTTGCGCCGCGCCCACATCAAACACCGCCATGACACTCTGCAAAAACACGTCGCCGAGAATATACGGCCCGTCGCCGCCCGTGGTCACGCCAATGGCGCAGTATCCCGTCTCAGGGTCCTTGAAGTCTTGATACAGCAGATCGGCGGGGTTGAGCCATAGCTTGACGTTATTGACTATAACGGCCATGCGAGGCGGTGATGCGTCACACGGCGCAAAGTACGCGCCGTATTGGTACAGATATACGGCGGCAGGGTTGAAGGACTTGGCAATGGATTCAGCCAGGGCTGTCAAAGTATTAGCAGTGAACCAGAGAGGCTAGTCGATGGTGATAACTAACCAGGCGGGAGATACATCAGCGTGGTGCCGGTGTCAATGATGTACAGGTACTTGCGCGAATCCTGCACCTGGCCATACTGAATGCCATCAGTTGCAATGGTGTAAAAGGTGTACTCGGAGCTGGCATCAGGAAAGTTGGACACGCTCGCCTGTCACTGTTAGTCAATATACCCTGCCATACAGTCCTTGGTGATACTTACAATCAGAATATCTGTCGATGCCACACTAACTGGCGTCCAGTCAAGCGTCGGCAGTCCGCCCCAGCCAATCAACCCGCCCTGAGAGCTTTTGTCCAGAGCCACTGCAAACACGGGCGGCACCAGACCCTGACTAACCATGGTGCTAAAAAACGGCTGATATGTCTGTCTCTGGCTCGAGGTGCCCTTGGAGTCGTAGCCCTCATACCCACTCGTCAGCGCCGGATACGCCATACCTAGAATGCCGTTGGTCACGTTATTCCCGTACCAAAATGTCTCGTTTGCCAGGCCCACGTGCTGTCGCTGCACCTTTATGCCCGCCACGCTCACGTCGCTCCAGCCCATTGGCCCGCTGATGCGCTCGCCCGATCCATAGCGCGTCTGGAAATGCATGCCGCTGTCCTCGCCGTATCCGAAATTCGAAATCATACCGGGACCCCACAGACACTCGGCCTGCGAGGCAACCGCGCCCAGTGCCGTGCGGCACGTGAAATCGCTGCGCACTGCCCACGTATCGCTGCTCCCCGTGTCAAACAACAGCGCCACCGGCGTACCATCCCACATGGCTGACACGCTGTACTGCGTGCCCATGGAGTCAATGGCGCTGATATTCTGCGACGGCACGCCGGCAGTCACTGCTGCGTGCCGCCGTCTGTGACGTGTGCTTGGCGAGCGCTGGTGCAGCGTCGAGACAATGTGTGCGGCGGAGCGGTGGTTGCGGTGGCTGCCGAGCGCCGTGAGTCGCTGCGAGTGTGGCGCGCGCGTGTCGGCGCTGGTGCTGTGTGCGGCTGTCAGGCGGTGAAAGGAGATGCCGTCAAGGGGGCTGGCGACTTGGGCGCCAAGTAGGGAACGGTCACGGGCGTACGAGTGCAAGTGTGTGGAGTTGAAGAGAGCCAGGGCCGGGAGAGGACCGAGGCCCATGGCCATTAGGGCAGAGAGGATTTTCATGTTCAATGGGTGAAAGAAGAAGAAGAGAGGTGTGGAGTATAAGAAAAGCAAATGGGTGAAAACAAAACTGGCAGAGGATGCTAGCACTTTCTTATAGCCCTTTGTTTGCGGCCTTGTTTTTGCTTCTTCCACTTCCACTTCCCTTGTCCTCTGAACTCTGGACTTTGTTACACACGGCTTGCAAACCAGCACAAACAGTCTACTACGGCAGTGAGGCCTGGTTTGGCGGCCGTACGTACGTGCTTGTCTTTGCTTTTGTCGGTAGGCTGTTTTCGATCTTGTGCTACAGAAGGGCTCTGGCACTTGTAAGCCGAGACATGTCGGCAAAACGGGCAGCGCCAAGACACTTCTTGCTAGTTAAGAATTTTTCTTCTCTTCGTATGAAAAGTAAAAAAAAAAAAAAAAAAAAATTA
>LKBB01000263.1:9709-31185 GCA_001513885.1 Thielaviopsis musarum
CCCAAAGTAGTCGTGTATGGTGCACTAGTACATCCATCATAATCGGCTGGCTATCCGTCGTTCACGCTGCTACAAGCTGCTGGGACAGATGCATGCAGCTTCTGTTGGCAGCAGAGGCGCCTCATCAAACAAAACACCAAACACCAGTGATCCACGATACAAATTATGAGTGATGGTACTACAAACACTTACTCTATCCAAACACGCTTTTTTTATAGACCAAACGAGAACCAAGCAAACGTCTAACGTCAAAGAATGACGTGCTTGTTCCTCAATTCCTGCGCTTTCTATTGTTCGCTCGTCATTCCTTCTCTATTGCACCGCTCTGCTCCCTCGCCTACCAAAATGCAGATGAAACAAGTCTACTTTCGGGATCTCCATGAGGAAGGGGAGTGCAAAATGAGCCAGCGGAATTTTTTTTTTTTTTTGGGGGGGGGGGGGGGGGAGGGGTATTCGTCCCATCGTCCAAGATCCCGTAGTTCGCGTCGTTCTTGAATTGAAGCAGCCATCCTTTGTGCTCTTGATATTTCAACGCATGTTTCTGATAATACGACTTGTGGTGAGCAGAATATGTTGTGGCCCGCTCGTATCCTACAAATGAACTGCCAATCTGGGTCCGAAACGGATTCCGAAAGGGATTCGTAGACTTTTGGCGAACTTGTGGGCAAAATGGGTGGAGTTAACCCTAGGCAAGTATATTAATAGATCACTAAGGCTTGTATAGAACTTTAATTCAGGCCGGCATTATTCAATTTCCTGATTCAGCCAAGATATGTTCTGTCAAACATACGAAAGGCAAGCGCTAGAAGCTCAATACAATTTCCTGATTTCGCGTGAGACTGTCAAGAATCAGTTCCACGTATATCTCTCGTACTGCCAACGCAATCTTCTAGGCCCGGTCCTGGGGCTTGATTACCGCCACCCCTCGTACATTTCCGACGACAAAAAAAAGACCGACTTCAACGCCAACCATTTGTTGCCCATCTAGAATCGCATATGGGCCGAGTTTCAAATGCTGAGAGCCGGCCTCGAGTACGACTTTGTGACGACGCACTCTGCCGCTTTGAAAAAAAAAATAAAGAAAAGTAGTTATACCGTCAGGTGATCTACTTGCTCAAACTATCCTTCTGCATCCAAAGAATAGACGCAACCTGCTTCAGTTTTGATTTTGCCTTCTGAGCCAATTCATTACTGGCTCCAGAAAAAAACCTGCTGGTAGTCCACCACTGGCCCTTTACCCCCGGCAATCAAAGAATTGGCGTCCTGGGCATGCTGCTGCTTCTAGTTCGACTCTTCAGCCTTGGCCGCTTCTTCTTTGTTGACTGTTTCGTTGTCGAGCGCCAACTGCCCCATTTCAACAAACAATTCATCCATTTCTTCATCATCGCGCTCAATCCTGTCGAAAAACTCATTCGCAGCACCAGATATGTGGCATAGCAGTTGCATGTGCCACTGTATCTTCAGTAGCGTAAAACTGGGAAGGCTGTGGGTTTTCGACGCGAGTGTTACTGTCTCCCCCGATTTCAGTAGATGTGGAATTTGATTCAAAAGGAAACGATGAGTCTTTCCGGCATCTCCTCTCTCCCTATATATGGGATGTTTGTCCATCCACCAAAATCTGAGAGTGAGAAACCGACCATCGTAGACCATCTCCCCATTCTCCTCATGGCGGAGTTGTCCCTCTTCCACTGGTTCAATAGCAAACATAGCTTTTCCCCAGAAGCTGTGAAGTGTTGGAGAAAGGCAGATGAGATTTTCTGAGCAATTGGTGCCTTTCTCGTCCAACAACCTCTTTGCTTCATCATGCAGGTCAGGGCAAAATGACCTCGCAAATGACAAGAAAGCGGTACGATCTTTGCCCTGCAGGTACTTGGGGACAATGTGGCAAGTCTGAGGGTGTGGAAGATACGAGAAAATGCACCTTCTATGATCGCGCTCTAGGGTGTTAAGTATGTCAGGACATATATCTATCGACAAAATTTTTTTTATTTTGAACCTACCGCCTTGCGCGCTTTTGAGAGATCTTGGTTTTTTTTTTGGCTTCTTGGGTCTTGATGCTGTCGGCACAAATCGCATTCTTTCAAGAGCTTCCTCGACAGATGGAGCATTGGTAGCGTGAATGACCTTGAAACGAAGCTCTATTTTGATAAAATTAGTGATTTCTCCAAACATATAATCACAAGAGAAATTAACTCACAGGCTGATTCACCCCTTAGAGCACTGTCTTCAAATGTAGTCATGAGATCACGCAGCTGATGTTCTTCATGGAACGTTGGCATCTGGAGTTTCCGAACTTGAGAAATTACGGCACCAAAGACAAACCCCATAATGTGGTTGTTGTCATGGTCGGATTCATCGAGGTCGTCCCAGATATACATGCGTTCGTTCAAATCTCCATGAGCAGCCAGATAGTCTTATGGGAGACAGTTTTGTTCCGTGCGCTCACGATTTGTTAATGTGGCTACCTGTGCATTGCTGGTGAGCCGTTCCAGAAGTTTGTTGACAGCTGCCACACAGGCAGGAAATTGAGAGAGAAATCGAATGCGTCCCTCATCCATTGTGATTGAGGACACGAAAATAAATCAATAAATATGAACGAACAAGGCAGGCTACAAGATGAATGTACTGGAAGGGTTGCTGGAGGAAATAAAATAAAAAAGTCCAAGGCCGGGCCAGGACAGAAAGTAAACAAAGCGGGAGGCTCCTTTTGAACCGAGACTTGCCACAAGGACATCCAATCGGATTTCAGATTTGCTCCTTCCTTCAGCGAGTGTGGAAGCTCCTGAGACTGGGAATAGTCACATGTTCACCGTTCTTAGTTGACCGTCTTTCAGTTAGTAACAAATATTTACCCTCGCGCGCGGGAGAGGGATAAGTTTCATGGTCTTGCTGTACTCTTTCGTGTAACATACACGCAGAGTTTCTTATTATACAGGCGCAGCTCTTGTAGCCATTCCTCCAACAAACGCAACCAGCTATACAAGTAAGAAAACAGCTTCCTACAAGGATAGCACCCAGTCCCCTGTTTAATCTATTTAAACAAACAATAATAATAATGTTCATATGGCGGTGCTGGTGAATTGAATCAGTGACTATACAGATAATACTTTAATCGTCCCTGCCGTTCTGATACCCACACTGATCTCGTCTTTCAAAGCGCGTACCAAATACTGTGACTATGAATCTTGATTTAACATAGCTTTACCCCTCGATGACTAGCAATTCAGGCCTGGTCGTCGTCGAAATTTGGTTTCCCTAGAATGGATGAGAGCGTTTGCACGGTATACCAGTGCCCACAGTATGCTGTTGGCCGCGGAAGACAAGATAAATAAAAGGCATGACGTATCATCCTTACTTTTTGATGCGTACGAGCCCCGGATTGAATTTTGTGCTCTTATTCTCTTGTGAAGTGACCCCTCTATTACTGTGAGTTTTGGCGTTTTCTTCTATGAAAGCCCGTCTCCATTCTATGCCATCCTGCGCTGGCATCCATAGCCTTTACGGCTGAGAAACACTGCAATTGGGCCTCGGTTGGGTTCCTACTTTGTACACTCATGATTGGTCGTTAAAAGCGATGCCTAAATATCGCCTTTCATCATAAATAGAAATGATCATCGATGATGACTCCCTATCCTAAACACCATTGTACGCGCACACAATAGGCCGCTTATTTTCCTTCTCCTAGATCAGCTAATCCGACGCACCGGGTAATCCTCGGTTTTATGCCACACACCGCATTTCACGGGAAGTTCACGGGAAGTATTATCGATTGAGCGCGCTGGCCCTTTGGACGAGGCACAGCGTTTCCACTATGCGTACCGATTATTTGTCCGCAGCGTTGACTGCCGTTTTGCATACCACATTTTCGGATCCCATTCAGCTGCTGTGCGCTCTCACCAATTTCACGTCACTGAACCCACTTTGTCCGACTTAGTGGTGGGCGCAAATCCCACCCTGCTGATTGAATGACGTTGTCTCTTACACAAATACAAGGCCAAAAGAAGCGTCACGAGCCCCAGTGCAGAATAGAGCTAGAGCTATAGAGCTCGCTAGTCAGTAAAGTAAGCTAGAATACCTTCTTTAGCCTGCTAATCCTTTTCTCTTTCCCCATATTCTCGCTTGCCTTCCCTGCCTTGCCCTGTTGCTATTTCCCCGGATTATGCAGTGCAGCGCCCGGATCCTACACTGGCGGCCTTTTTTGAAGCAGAATTAATCGCATCTCATTGTAAAAGAGGCGTTGTAGTGCCCTACTTGTACTTCGTATGTTAACCAAAGTAAGGCATCGCGGGTTGCATACTTCCGTACATACGGAGTATATGTAGGATCCTTAGCCTTGTCAGCCTGCACTGAACTTACTTAAGTACACAACATTCCTTAGGAAGTGCCGCTTCGGTGTTAGTGCTTCCCTGAGCTTTCTCTCCTTTGACATACTTAACCTAAGTACTGCCATTTTTTTGCCTCTATTTCTGGGCCATCTGCACCTACAATTTGCCGCCGGAGCTCCTTTCGTACCCACACTACCTACTACAAGTACTTACTGTACGCGCAAACACCAATACAGTGAAGAGAGAAAGACCAATACAGTAAAGAGAGAAAGACCTGTGGTTCAGGTGCCGAATTTTCAGAGCTGTTACCGATAATTTTAGCTTGGTTGATCCCACGTTCACGTCACGCATACAGTGAGGATAACTGCAGGGCGTGGCTTTGCATTCCCTGTATCAGTTTACTCAATCAGATCAGTTAGTTAGTTAGGTTTCTTTTCGCTTCGGCTCGGGGTTTTTCGCAACACACACTCGAGCCAAGCCATCTCCAACTTTCTTTTCCCACCCTACCCTACCGTACCCTCCACCATCAGTATCCTACAAGTATCTCCATCTCCCCCTATTGCAGACGGGCGGCGCTGCTAAAGCCCCCATATTCGACAAAATATCATCACCAAGCTCATCTCGTCTTCCATCCAACATTCCTCTGCGAACTCTGCGTCCCAATCCAAGTCTTCGCACCGACTCTTCATCTACCGACTACTTAGCCGCCGGTAGAAGCTCGGGCGCCCATCGAGCTTTGCCATCGTATTGGCAGCCCGGTGCTTCCAAAACATCATCATTTAGCGACGACGACAGCGACGACGACGAATTCTCCAGCGAGTCCTGGACCGACACGGGCGATCTTGCCGAGCAACTAGCCAACGAAGACCCTCTGCGTGACCGTCTCCCCGATAACCCGGACGACGAACTTCTACACGGCATCAAACGCTCGACTCGACACAAAAAGCGCGCACGTCTTCAGCCTCCGCCCGAACCGAGCAGCCGGTCGTCGTTTGATAAAGAAAGCATCACCGTTCCTACATTTATACGCCCCAAACGAGCCAGCGGCTTGGACCGCCTATTCATCGCCATCATGGGGTCCAATCCAATCCACGGCCTGACTGGCAGGCCGCTGATCTACTTTACCAGCATTTTTGTGTCCTTGGGAGTATTCTTGTTTGGATATGATCAAGGTGTCATGTCCGGTATTATTACGTATGTTACGATGACTACCAATACTAAAGCTCTAAAAGTATGCTAATTTCTTCGCAGTGGCCCGTACTTCATAAACTACTTTGACAATCCGTCGAAAGCCCAGATTGGCACCATGGTTGCTATTCTCGAGGTTGGTGCCTTTATTTCGTCGCTGGTTGTCGGCCGTGTCGGTGACATCATTGGCCGTCGCAAAACCATTTTCTATGGCTCGTGCATTTTCTTTGTGGGTGGCGCCCTGCAGTCGTGCGCTACCACCATGGCCATGATGATGCTTGGACGCATCATTGCCGGTCTCGGCGTCGGCACCTTGTCAACAATCGTCCCCGTGTACCAATCGGAAATCTCGCCGCCGCACAACCGCGGCAAGCTCGCCTGCATCGAGTTTTCGGGAAACATTATCGGCTACACGTCTTCGGTCTGGGTCGACTACTTTTGCGGCTTCATTGAGAGCAACCTGTCCTGGCGCATCCCACTACTTATGCAGTGTGTGATGGGTGCGCTCCTGGGATTGGGCAGCCTGGTGATTGTCGAGTCGCCTCGCTGGCTACTTGACCATGACCATGACGAGGAGGGTATCATCGTCATTGCCAACCTCTATGGTGGTGGCGACATTCGCAACCCCAAGGCTGTGGAGGAGTTCCGTGAGATCAAAAAGGACGTCCTGATCCAGCGCCAAGAAGGTGAACGCACCTACAGCGACATGTTCCGGCGCTACTCGCGGAGAGTACTGATAGCCATGTCGGCACAGGCTCTCGCTCAGCTCAACGGAATCAACGTCATTTCATACTACGCGCCATATGTCTTTGAAAGTGCCGGCTGGGTCGGCCATGCGGCCGTTTTGATGACGGGTATCAACGGCATCACATACTTTTTGTCCACCATCCCACCGTGGTACATTGTCGACAAATGGGGCCGGCGTGTAATTCTGCTTTCGGGCGCTATCGCCATGGCTATCTCGTTGTCGGCGATTTCGTACTTTATCTACCTAGACACGTCCTGGACGCCGTCAATGGTGGTCATATTTGTCATGATTTACAACGCCGCCTTTGGATACTCGTGGGGTCCGATCCCCTGGCTGTACCCGCCCGAGATTCTGCCTCTCAGCATCCGCTCCAAGGGTGCCAGTCTGTCAACGGCGACAAACTGGGCATTCAACTGGCTGGTGGGCGAGATGACGCCTATCTTGCAGGAGTGGATCAAGTGGCGCATGTACCTGATTCATGCCTTTTTCTGTCTGTTGTCGTTTGTTGTCGGTAAGTTTATTTTTTTTCCCAAAGTAAAAGCATGTGCTAACCATAAATAGTGTACTTCTTCTACCCCGAGACATGCGGGGTCCGCCTGGAGGACATGACGTCTCTCTTTGGCGATGCTAGCACCGTCATTGGAACTCCTGTGCCGCGGTCGAGCGAGACGGAATCCCTTATTCAAGGATCGCCGGCTCCTCGACTGCACCCCGGCCAGTTCACTCCTGCAAGTCTGTCTCTCCCGGGCTTTTCGCTGGACCCGCCCGACCACGTATCTGGTGAGGCCGTCAACGCTATAAGCCCTGCTAGAAACCGCGGCGATGGGCGGTCTTGGTTCCGGCGTCTAACGCGGACGGGCCTTGGAACACGGGACAACGATGCCGAGTACGCTCCTATAAGCCAGGGCGAGAGGGCTTGATGGATCCACAGTTGATTGTAATTGTAGTTGTGATGCTGTAGACATGGAAAACAGTATCGATTTCTTGGGTGGTTTGCTTATTGTGGTCAGGCCTGGAATAGCCAGCTTCAAACGTGGTCATTGGGTTATGTTTTCACCCATACCATAGCTTTTTGTAGTCGTCCTGTGTAGTATTTGATAAGTTGAAGATTATGCATCAGCTAGTTTCACTGTTTGAAGTTTGTGTGTTACAGTCCAAGATCGTATAAAAGAGCTGTGATGGTTTCGCAGAGAATCCGCAAAATTTGATAGATCCTTAATTACGTCTACATTCTAGTAACATTTCTACTTGTGCTCGATTTCACTTTTTGCAGTGCTACTGGCAACTAAGACTACGCCGTAGCGTTCCAACCAAAGTCGGCCCGTTCATTTGGCCTTGTTTACTCGGTGGCTGAGCTGTGACGCTGTTGTTTTAGTTTTTTGTACTTCTGTGTTACAGTGCGATGCAAAAAAAAAAAAAGTAATAAAACAAGCTCATGAGCACTACGATCGAACGATTGAGATATGTGGGGCTACAGTTCAAGTAGCGAGAAGTAAAAATGGGTTATTAGGGTTCGTGATTCAGTAGTAGTACTACTCCGTACTACATACTTAAGTAGTACATCGTACGGGCTGATACTAACGTTGGTATTTTTTAAAAAGCCCCCAGGGTGTGTTCTGGGTCGATGTTTAGGAAGCACGAGCAATCAGCCTACAACTACTCCGTACGTAGTATAACGTACTTATTTCCTGCCATGAGTTTGTTGTAAGACGGGCCGAGTTTATGTTTCCGACAATCGCTGAAGTGGAGATCAATCAAACACCAAGTCAGGGCCAATGGAACGAATTGTGCAATTTTATGGCCTGAGCTGCGATCGCGACCGCTGAATAAATGAGAATAAAAAGGCAAGAGCAGCGCGCACAGAATGTAAGGCTATGTCTCTTTTTTTTTCAGCTGTCAAATTTCACCTTTTGTATTTTTATATCGCCCCCAAACAAATCTTCATATACTACTACAAGTACGAGTATTCTGCCTCATCCTTTGCCTTGGGCTACCAAACGCCACGAGAATTCTACGAGGCTGAACTTGAAATTCCCATTGATACAGTACAGTCATTCATTTCCAGTAAACCCTCCGCTAATCCGTGGGAAGGCGGGGCGCTGGCTTCAAAATCCAGGCCAAGGAAGGCTTCGTCACTTTTCCAAGTTGCCCGTTTTGAATCCTTTTTTCTTCGTTTTTTTTTCTTCTTTTTTTTTTTTTTTTTTTTTTTTTTTTTTCCTTGGTGGACTTTGGAAGACGAATTGGAAATCCTAATCACCGGGCCCGCGAAATCTTCAAAAAGCTGTTGCCCTTTTTTTTTTCTTTCTCATTCGTTCGCGGTCGTCATATCATTCTGTTTCATCGTGGACATCGCTATTTTATCGTGGGTTGTTCTGCGACGGCTTCACGCATTTCACATTAATTCCAACTCGCTTCGCTCACTCACAAACTTATCTTATCTTTTAAAGTTTTCTCGCTTTCTCTTTCCACTTCAGCCTCTTTGCTTGGTCCCTGGTCTAAAGCAAGAACGGACCCTTGTTCACTCACTCACTGTGTTAATTTTTTTTTTTCTTGTGCCTGTTCCACGAAAAACCCGCGCTGCGCTTTTGCTCTGGTATAACTACAATCCTCGAAACCCCTCCAATCCAATTTCTAGACTCCCGGCGAAACACAAAACCCGAAATCCAGACGGCCCCCGAGCTCTACGACCGAGCCCTTTGCCATTGATACAAACCGGGCCGATCCGATTTGTGTTGCTCCGCTATCCGTCGCTCCGATATTCGCTCGTTCGCCGAACGCTACACGATAGCCCGAGACATTTAGACCCTCTTCCGGGGGCCGCCATGACTAGTACAAGACCCGAATCCACGGCCAAGTTATAGTTGTGACTTTCCCGGCCTCTTCGTCTGGCCTCATAACACACACCCACATGCATTCCATGGCGATTCTTCCCATTGCCGACCTGGGCGAGTCGTCCAAGGACTTTCTGCGCAAGTACCGCACCGAGGTCGCCGCCTGTACCAGCAGCGTTGTTTCGACTACCGCGTCGTTTCCGCTCGACAGTATCAAGACCCGCATGCAAACATACCGCTATCCCAGTGTGGCAGAATGCGCTCGCCAGACATACAAGTCGGAGAAACTGCGCGGCTTTTTTCGCGGTAAGTACTGCTACAAGAGATTGTTTTCGTGTCTACTTGACTTCTTACTGACTCATAGTTCCCTTTTAGGCGTAACCGCTCCCGTAATGAGCGTGACGATTGTTCGCACCACGTCGTTTTCAGTATACACTCGTGCCAAGAAATTCTATTCCTCGCTCTTTCAAAAAGCTTTCGGTTACAATGTCGCCGAGCATGTGTCAAAAAAAGGCACATTTCCCAACCCCTACACAATCGCCTGCTTTGGCGCGTCGGGCGCAACAGCCGGTGCTCTGGTCTCGTTTATAGCGTGTCCATTTGAGCTCACCAAGCTGAGCGCACAACTGTCGGTACTGCTGGCGAGTAAGGCTCATCAGGCGGGTGACGAGAAGAAGAAGGAACTGGCGGAAAGCTACAAGAACAAAGGCACGCTAAAAACCATGGCGCATATTGTTCGAAATCGAGGGCCATTTGGCCTGTACACGGGCTTCAAGCTGCATCTCGGTAAGCCTGCTTCTGACGTATATCTGGATGTATTTCTTGGGGGACGGACAGTAACTAACTAACCCTTCCTTGCACACAGTCCGTGACACCATTGGCACCGCAGTCTACTTCATGGTGTACGAGTCGGGCAAGCAATTGACGTCTAGCATCTTTGGCAGTAACCCCGATAACAATAAGTTGGCCGTGGCTACGGCTGGCGGACTGTGCGGCGTCATTTCATGGGCTGTGATTTACCCCGTCGACTCGGTCAAGAGCATATACCAGCGCAACTCGCTGACGTCACCGCGCGGCGAAAAGATCCCCGCGGCGCCCAAGGTCGAGTTCTTCAAGCGCAACATGTACCGCGGTCTGGGAGTGTCCATGTCGCGCTCGGCGCTGGTTAACGCCGTGTTTTTCACCTTTTTCGAGCGCATCAAGAGGGAGATTGATATGGGCACCTAAGGTTTTAGTCTGCCTACCTCTCCCACTCAATTCGGAAGATAAGCTCGGCAGCTTGTCTCGTGTGGAGTGGCCTCGCCTATGGTGGGTGATTCATGCTGCTGGGAGAGTTGGTGTTGATCATTGAACAGCACAGCGAGGCTAGACCCGGGTCCAGACGAATCTAGAAAAATAGCGCAACAGCCCAACGCATCAACGCTATGCGCGAGGCTACGGTATTCTGGCGTAAGACCGTATCTTCTTGTACATACTTCCATTTACTACTCCGACGCACTTGGGATTCTCCGCTTATCACCGACCCACCTACCTATCTCGCGATATACTACGGCCAGGGTAATTGATCTCCCCCGCTCCCATCTACTGCACATCTCTTTTTTTTTCTTTATTTGCCTGAGCTTTACGGTTTTCCGAGTTGACGATGCTAAAAAGGAGCGAAGCCTCGCCTAAGCAGTAGGAAGAGCCACATGCATTTCCTCGTGAGAGCCTACCAGCCAAGCAAAGTGTATTATTAGATATTACCTGTTTCTTTTGTTCTCTTCCTTTTTTTTTGTTATTCCTTTTCTTTTTTTTCTTTTTTTCTTCTTTTTTTTCATGCTTACTTTGCCACGGACAGCATCCAGCCACGTTTATACTGCATCCATATAATTGTTCTTTTTTTTTTCTGGCTATTTGTTTGGTGTTGTTGATGGGGGAAAGAAGGAAGGAAATGGAGCCGAAGGACCTTGCGTGATTTGAACAGCACAGGCGTCGTGATGTGTGAGCATTATTATACGATGCATCCATCTGTCCAGGTTGGCGTGGGTCTCAGGCTATGTGTTAATCTACATAGTACTGTTAGCACTTGTACTATTACTTCTACCATGAGTCGGGCATGGACAAGACAATGCATCGGCGCGAGAAAGAATAGAGCGGCTACAGCATACTTGTTTTGAAGTTGGGCGTATAAGTTGCTGCTAATAGCACAAATCGACGTTGTCTACCAAGATTAGGCTGGGATGATAAGTGCCCTATTTGGTCATGTTGACGAAATATGGAGTCAGGTCTATGTCTGCGCTTATCGAAAAGCATCACGGGAATGACATAGCGACCCAAAATAAGGGGACACCAAAGTGGTATGTAGTATATATGTAAGTATGTACAGTGTACTGCTACTACTAGTAGTAGTAGTATTAACCTGACGGCCCCTGGCACGCGGGACTGATTCACCGGGCGTTGGACAAGATGGTGTAGTGGCTGACCGAAGCAGGCGGGGGATACATATGTCGTAAAGTATACCTAGGCTTGGCCTTGGCCTGGTCTAAATTGTGAGATGTGACACTGGCAGATCAAGTGTGAGCAGCCAGAGCAAAGATAACTGTGGATCAGGCATGGAGGATATATCTGGGTGGTTATTATAGCCTGCTTTATCTGGGTTGCTCCTGGCAAGGGCAAATTTGGCTTTCTCTTCCCTTCTTTTCTTTTCTCCTTGTTCATTTTCGGGCTGTAGAGTAATAGCGTCTGGTCTGCGTTCTACTTGCAGTAGTAGCTGACCCCTCTTTGAGCCCAAAAATTCAGCCGAACGAGTCGTGAAGCCGCTCGACGGCATGCAACTGCACTGTATATGTAATTTTTGCAGGTTATGTACACGCAGGTGCGGCAGAAAAAAAGAAAAGTAGTACTACTAGTAGTACTTGAAAAAAAAAAAAAAAAAAAAAAAAGAGATAAAAATGGGGGTTGTTCTTTGCAAAGTTAGTGTGGGTTTGTAAACAGGGTGCCTAAATCGCTTAATTGGGCCAGTGGCTTAGCTTGCCCACAAAGTAGGGCTTCAGCATTCTCTTCCACCTCATGAGTTCTTCTCTTCCACTATCTCTTGAGCTCTTCTCTTCCACTATCTTTTGAGTTCTTCTCTTCCACTATCTCTTGAATTCTTCTCTTCCACTATCTCTTGGGTTATTCTCACAGGCCACATTGTGTTCGATGTGCTGTTTCGTCAAAGTTCAAGGGCGAGCAAACGAGCAATAAATTGTCCACAAGACCCCATGATAAAATGGATCAATCAACGCCAACTTGCATATTACTGTTGCATCTTGTGTATGCGTGTGCGTGTTAATCTGCGCTCTTCCCTTCTTGGTCCTGCATGAATAAAAAAAAAAGCAAATCCAAGGCGCATTTAAGAGATAAATTCCAGACAAGCGTAAACTCCGAGGCTCTTTTTTGGGGAGAACTTTTTCGTAGCGCTTTGTCATTTGTCGTCATAAGAAACAAACTAACCCTAGCTAACCCAGTGTTGTGTAACCCTATCATAGCTAGATCAGTACCCAATTGTTTCCTATCCAAATTGTACGGAGTAAACAAGGCAAGTTCAAAACAAGCATGTGATTGGAGACTTTGTTAAGAGTAACTCTGGGAAGATCACTCGGAAAACACCCGCTGCAGGCGGCTCGCCTCGTGTGCAGCAATTGGTTATGAATTGTTATTCAGTACTATCATCTTCATTCACAAGGCTAAGTGGTGCCTAATAGAAGGCATTGGGACCAGTACTTTTCTAAAAAAAAAAAAAAAGACAAGGCTTGATCAAACAAAGTTTAAGTGGCGGAAGAGCAAGTGAAAGGTTCCGGTAAGCAGGCTGTGAAGGAAAAACGAGATAACTGCCGTTCTTTGAGATTGGGCAGAATTTGTGTGACCCTTTTATCACGCGACTTGACGTTTTTCTCATTATATTCTTTTTTTTTATTTTTATTCTTATATTTTCTTTATATCTTTATTTCTTTTTTTCGTATTCTGGATTTTGAGGATTGCAAGAGGGCTCCACTTTCAAGCTAGATACAGGAACAAAAAACAACCAGGCCTCGTGACGTTCTCTTATCAACTGTTACGTGCTATTACTAGTTTGGGAAAGTAGAGAAGCTAGTTTATGAGTTGGCGAGTTCTGTATAGGCCGGCGGTGCTGGGCTTGTAGCCCAACCATACCCTTGAAAAGTGGGCGCGTGCACCAATACATGAGTATGAGCCAGGTACTACCAGTAGTAGTAGTAGTAGTAGTAGTAGTCGCAACTCATGACTCTTTTGTCGCAGACCGTGTTGAGCAAGGCATCACCGCCGTTTTGGCTAAGAGCATATCCTCAATATTTATGATTTCAACTTGGTCACTTTATGAGCCCTTCCTTTGTCCTCACTTGCTTGACGTGGCAACTGACGAGCAGCAAACTATTGCCAGCTAAGTATTTTCACACCCGCGTTTACTTAGTAGCGATATATACGCAGTACGTACTCCGTAGTAAGGTGTACTTACATCTTTAACGAATTGCTGCAGGGAAAACTTTTAGCCCCATTTTGACTGCTGCAGCCAAACCAATCCTACCCAAAAGGGTCGAATAACGTTTGCATGTTCTTTTTGCATAGAATCAGATATTATCGCTCTTGAATTTTCTTTTCTTTTCTTTCTTTTTCCTTTACTCCTTCTCTTTCCTTCTGTTTCTTTTCCTTCTCTTTCTTTTCCTTTCAAATCCCGACTTTGACCTGAGAACCAACTGACCAAACCCAACCTAAATTGGACCAAACCCTGGAACCAACCCTAGAACCACACATTTTTCCCGCTCTTCCTTACCCTTACCTGGGCTGGGCTTATCGCCGCTTATTGGCACTTATCTGATTTACTTGCCCGGTTTTCATCATCATCGCCTTCTTCATTTATTCAACCATCAATCAATCACCTTAATCGTCGCCAAGCGGCACGCTATTTGATTGATTGCCTTTACATCACCTAATTTATTTGTCGATCCTGGGACTTGCTGTTAATTCTTCCACCTTTAATTCAATCGCCCCGAGGATTTTCGACCTGACCCATCTTTGGATTGTGACGGCCAACCCAATTGCTACTGTTGGCAAATTTGTCGTCGTTCCATCGCTTTCAACGCGCTTGTCATCACAATCGCCTCATTCTGGACCTGCGTCCTTGTCTTGTTGGCCGTTTTTTTTTTTCTTCCTCTTTTTTCCTTTCTTTCTCCCTGGACCTGGACTCTGCTGTTTATAACGAGCTTTTGGGCTTCCTCACTTTGACTTTTTGGCAGCCCAGAAAAACAATTCTGAAGCAGAATAAATAAAAAGACGTAAAAAGGCGAGTTTCGCACGTGGCAGCGCGGCTCTTCTTTTGCGCTGCTAATTTTTAATTTTCTCAGCCTTCCGTGGCTCCTGACAGACCGACACTTCAGCCTGCCAGCTTTCTCGCTTCTAGCGGCCCACCTGCCTGTATTTTTGTGAAACGAATTTTACTGTGGACCCTTCCTCACCTCTTTTTTCTTCCTCTTTTTCCCACGATTATTGTTTTTTGTCTTCCAAGCATCCATCCAAAAGAACCGGCTCGCAGCGTCGAATTTTTCTTTTCCAACCGGATCTGATTTTACTTGATTTGTCCCATTCTATTATCAGTATTGTTGTCATCTATTTCGACAAGTAGCGACGTTAAACAGCAAGTTGCACAAGTCATCCGTTAAAATTTTGACTCGTTTCGCGTGCTGAGCTGGAGAATTCTGGCGCCACTGAAGCCGAGATTTTGCTTTGCTTTGGTGTTTGGGTTTTCAACCGACGAGCCCTTCTTTGCCTTTGCTGGTGTCTCTGCTAACCTAACAGGAAAGATTGGTTTCTGCTGACCTGACGAAAAAAAAAAGATTAGAAGCGTTAAAAGATAACCCCATTTGTCACTTTCACTTTTATTTCCTCGTTTTCTCTTCTGCTCGTTTGCACTGCATTTCACTGCACTGCCTGCACTGCAGCTATTATCCTTCCATCCACCCATCCATCAACCAACATTGTCGTCCCGTCCTTTTCTACAAGTACAGTGCATACTCTACTCGGAATACTTATACAATCATTGTTCCCGCCTGTTCTCTTTCGGCCTCTCCAACTTGAAGCCCAATACATACTTCCATTATTGTTTCGTTCTTTATCTTGCTCTTGCGCTCAGCGCTCACCTCACCCGCCCTGTTCCCTTCCCTTTTGGGCGTCTGCAGACTTCTGCCAACTGAATCGATCCTTGCTTTACGATAGGCTGTGCCTATTCGGCATGTTTCTATGTTAAAACATGCATGTGAGACGATCATGACAAAAGTAAAACACACCGAAAAGCCCACTTCGCAGAAGAAACGGGGCCCTGGATCCGGCTCTGGTCAGAACTCAGCAGCCGGCGCCGGCCCCGTCTCTGGCTCCGGTACTGGTCCCAGATACACCAACACAGGCGGCGTCAGCAAACCGCCTGAGCGGTACCGGCGCCAGAACCCCGGAAACCGCGCCGTTGATGCCGCCATGGTAGCCAACTTGGTGGCTAAGAAGGCGGTTCCTCAGCTAAAACACCGGACATATATCGAGATTGTCGACAATGAGGACAAGAAAGAGAAGAAGCTCGATATTGAGGTAAGATTATTTTACGGCTCATGTAAAGTGTGATGACTCAAACATTGCGTTGCTTTCGTTTTCTCTTTTACGTTGTCACTATCTGGCTGTTTTTGCCACACTGCAACTCTGTTTGCGCTCAATGATACATACAGCGAGCGCAGCGCGCCCGCTTAACTTCACGATGCCCAACCATGTGCGATTTCAACCAGCTGACCTTTGATTTTTTTTTTGTCTTTTAGGTTACATTCAAAAGCGAACCCCCGGCGGGCTTCGAGTTTGTCCCAATTGGAAACCCCGAGCTGACGGCTCTTTGCAAGGACATTTCGCGCGAAAAAGAGGCCATGATTTTTGTTGTCTCGGTGAGTCGCTATTATTTATTACAGTACATGTAGATTCACAACTCAGACCCCGCGACTAACCTTGAACAGAACAGCAAAGCGCATCAAAATGAACTCTCGGTGCATATGAACCGCATAGGCCATCATGTGCGTCAGTCTATTGTCGAAGAAGCTCGACAACGCCTAGGCCAAAAAGGCGCTGCTGCCGCCACTGATGCCCTACCCAAAACACAACAGGAAATCAACACCCAAGCCGACGCAGCTTTGCGAGATCTTTTTCCTAGAATTCCCAACACTGATCGACAGGAGATCATCGATCACGCCTTTCGGCTGGTACGTCTCACATGGTCACACCTTACACTGCCATGTCACACATATAACCGTTTGACTAACATATGCCAATTTCTGCAATATTAGGGCGCAACGTTTCACGGCGAGCCTGTTGTCGGCCTGCAGATTGACCTCTCACTGTCTCGAAGAGTGCAGCTTGCTGTTCTGGCCCACATCCGCCACAACCACACGCGCTACGATGAGCTCTTGAAGGAGACCTCGTGGATGAAAGCGCGCAAGGCTGTCGAGAAGCCGTGTCTAGACTTGCTCGTCAAGTGGAGAGGTGACGAAGAGAACGGCCGCGATGATCTTGACGAGATTCTGCGCGAGGTCGTCATCATTTCTGATGATGAGGATTCTGATACAGAAGACGAGGGCGACATGGAGATTGTGCGCTCGGCGCTTCGTGCGACGGCTACGGTGGCACCGTCCACGAGACTCACAACTATTTCCAGAACCCAAACACTACGCCCTGTAACGCCAACTGTTGGATCGATGCGCAAAGATTTGGCTGACTTGACGTCGCCCGGATTTATCATACCACCAAACCCTCCGCCTGGCCGCTCGCCGCGCGAGATTGTGCACTCTAATCGACCAATTCCCCGGGGTAGCATCACGGGTCACCGGTACATGCGTTACCGTGATGCGTGGAGATCAGCCATCAACCGTAACAGAGCAAACGCTGTGGCTAGACCTGGCGATGGTGCTGTTGAAGTTGTGTACAGCGTGCCTCCGCCACCGCTACCGACTAGTTCCAGTGCTACTGTTGCAGCCACTGCTACAAGTGTCACTGCTCCATACACTGGACCAGGAGTGCTAATTTCCGGGCCAGCAGCGGCACCCGCGAGACGTGATTGGGTTGAGGCGACGCATTTTACCGGCGTGGGTCATATACTGCCCCGCGATGGTTTAAGGTCGCCCGTTGCCATTCTACATCCACGGCCGATGAGAATCCCCCAAGCCGCATTAACTAACCACATACCGGCCAGTGTTCCTGTAGAAGACGACCCACGGAAGCTCGAGGATTTGTTGGTCCCGTCAATCGAGGGGTCGCCTAAGCCAGCAACTCGGAGACCAATTTTCGTGAGGCCAGTGAACAACAACAGCAACGGTAAGCGCGGTCGTGATAGCGACTCAGAGAGCTCGCCTCGTCGGCGGAACCCTGATTCTGTCATTGGAGACGCTGGTGATGGTAGTCCCAGATCCAAGCGTCGTCGTGTCATGGAGCCACAGGGCGCGTACGATGCGGGACCAACACGTGGTGTCGGACGCCACCTGGGAGGGTATCGGGACTCTAGAATGCCCCCAGAAACACCCACAGACTACTTGTCGTCTCGGATGTACTCAGAGACTGAGACATACCGCAATCCGCCAGCTGGTCCTCATCGGGCGAGAGACCAGCGGGGTCCGTCATATCGGGAGCCGGTCGTCATTGAGCGACCATATGGCTCGACATATGGCCCTGGGGCAGGCCCGCGTGCATACAGTGCTAGAAGCACCGGTCATGTGACCTTCCCTACGGCTGGTCCTATATACGACATGCCTCCCGCAGTGACGCGGCCCGATATTCCGCGGCCTGCTGCTCCGCAGCCGGGAATGCACGATAACGGCCAGTGGTTCAACCCACACACGCCGCATCCCACGGCCGAGTCGCACGGATATTCTGTGTACCAGGTGCCGCCGCCGCCGCGTGGGCCAACGCATCTGCCGCTCAAGCCGGTGCGTGTGGTTGCTAATGCAGGACACCGCTCGCCGCGGGAAATTGTATCTTATGCGCCGGCACGGGTGGCGCCGTCGCAGCCTCAGTCGAACCGGACGTTTTTTGTGCGCCGCGTGGACCCCCGGGATGAGGCTGTGGCGTACGCAGAGTCTCCTGGAGATGGAAACCGGTAAGTTTACTGTGTGCTATAGTTAGCTCAAGTATGTGCCTGATACTGACTGTTGGGATAGATATCGTTCTTATCGATCCGGATTCTACAACGCGACATGGCAGGGCCCGCATCGGACTCCGCAGGCGCCTCCTCCACGGGGACCGGCTCCAAAGCCCCCGCCTTCGGATTATGTGCCGTCCAACCAAACGAATCCGATTGTCCTGGATTAAGGCTCCGGCTAGCGTTGAAGGCGCATTTTCTGTTTTAATTTCTTCTCTTCGTTTCACTCCTTTTCCATGATACACTTTTCTTTGCTCGGCTATTATTTCTTTTAATTTTGACGATAACGACGCCTTTTTTCACAACATATTTTGCCACTACTACTTACATCGAGCGGCTATATAATTACAACCTTTTTTCTCCTTGGGCCACGATGACATGTTTGTCATCAGCCGGCTTTTTCTTTTCAGGTGCTCTCCAGTTGCTGGACGGGTGCCTTTTTGTTTAGTATCGTTTTCCTTCTCTGCTCCTTTTTTTCTGCCGTTGCAACTAAATGGGCACCAGGCGTTGAGCATCGTCAGCTCTTTTTCTTTTCATATTCGTTTTTCTCTGCATGTATCGCATCATTATATTTTCCTCGTTAGTCGACATGATTCGGTCGAACGAAACGCGCATTCAAGCATCTGAGGAGTGTCTGCCTCTTTTCTTTTCCACTTTCTTTTCCATTCACCATCCATTATATACCACAGCCGCTACTTTGTTGGCATTTTTGTTTCGTTGCTTCATTTCATATATATCCACTACGGGGCACTCATCATTTGGGAAGTTCCGTTTTTTTTATTCATTTGCGTTTTAGGCCATTAATTACTGGCTTGAAGAAGGCCACGGCGTACCGCCTTTCTTACTGCTACTACTGTACTATTCATTGCATTAACGACACTGCGCATGGCTCTTCGTTGTACTACTAGTATCGCTATTCATTCTCATTACTGAGTTGCCGGATCAAGCTTGCGTTGTAAGTTAAAGGGAGTTCAAGGCAGAAGAGGAAGTCTTGTGGCTTGTCTTCTTTTGTCTTGAAGACAGATGGACCTGATCGGACAGACAGAAAGACAAAGGAGTTTAAACTGGTGTTATAGAAGAATATTTATATAAATATATGTAGAAATGCAGTATTTACAAAGCTTGATTAAAAGTACAATTTGACTGACATGAAAGACGTGATTTCTTTTGTTTTGGAGAATGTAAGATGCTCAGGTGACGTTTGGTGCTGTGGAATGGCGCGCATACACCATATTGAAGCTTGTTGGGTCAAGGGGGTTGACGTGTAACTTTAAACAAAATAAGGGAAGTGGTTACTGAAGTGCTAGTATAGAGTAGAGCAGATTTGGAAAAGAATGTCACGCTTAAGCCTTTTAAAACGCAGGCGAGTCTCGCAAGGGAGAAGGATTAGTGGTAGCAAGTATTGCTATGTAGTAGTAATAATAGTGCGACCGGGCGTTGGCGAACTTTGACTGAATTCCGTGCAGGTTTGATATTCGAGGAGTCTCTTTTTGAGAGATGTAAATAGAAAATGGGAAATAGTGAAAAGGGAAGAGGTGATGGATGCTACGAAAGGGCGATACAAAGTGGGAAGCTGATGTGCAAGACGAGACGGGTTGTAGATTTTTGACAAAGTCAGCGATGCACAGGAATGTGCGGCACATGTGAATAAAGTTGGCGCAACGACGAGTATAGTCTGTCTACGTTGCCACAGCCAAGCAGCTGCAAGAAACAAGTATAAGCAACAAAGAAGGTGAGGCGAAAGAAAAAGAAAAAGAAAAAGAAAAAAAAATAATAATGCCAAGGCACTACAATACGTGCGTTGCACATGGGTGCATGCAGATCAATCATTAGGATTTGTCTCGGTCTGTTCGGTCAAGTTTGTGTCGTGGTGACGGAGTACCGAGAGGCTCAGAAGTCCGGAGGGAGGTTTGCTGTATGTAAAGTTTTTACTTGGCTGCTTTGCTGGGGGGGTTGGTTTGAGCTACTACTGTATAGTACGTTGTATGTCAGCTCCATCCAGTCCAGCTCTACGATATGTTTTTTTTTTTCCCTCTTGTTTGTGAGTCAATGAATACTGCGTGAATAAAGGAATAGTACATCATACACCTACATATACTTGTAAAAAAAAAAAAAGAAAAGAAAGAGGAAACAACGGAATAGAATACGAGGTCCCAAGACCGCCTTCTAGTTACCTACACGGAGTAATGTTTGCGTGTGCTGTGCTGTAATGGAGGGAGGGACTTGAGAAATGCGACGTCGTTTATGACAAAACGGGAACTTGACTTGGCTGCTAGGATGGAAAACGGCCGTTTTATTTTTTTTTATTTTTATTTTTTTTATTTTTTCATGTTACCGAGGAGTTGATCCAGAGCAGAAAAAGATAGACAGAGCAAAGAAGGTCGATGAAAACAGCTGGCTGAGCAAGTTTAGAAGAGCGCAAACACAAAAGAGAGGTCATAAATGAGCTGTTTGGTTGACTTGTGGTTTTTTTTTTTTTTTTGTTTCTCTTTCGCATTCTTATTTGCGCCGGGCCGCGTAATGGTGAAAAAGAAGAACGTACTTGGAAGAAAGCAAATACCAAGTAACCGTGCCCTTGCTGTCAGTTTTTAACCCAAGAAACAAAAAAAAACAAAAAAAGAGACAGAGACAGAGACAGAGAGGAAATGCACATGATGAGATAAGCTGCGTGATATCACGTTTGATTGATTGTCAACTTAAACGCCCCTCAGCCGAGAAGGAACAAGAAAGATGGAATCCACTTCTCAGCCCACGATTGTGATAAGGGCTTTTTAGAGGGAGAAAAAAAAAGCAACGAGATAACCAAAAAAAAAAAAGAAGAAAAAGAAATGATAAAAAAAAGCGTAGAGATAACCAGAAAATAGACGTCCAGGTTATTTGTTTGCTTATTTACTGAATGCTAGTTAAACGCTTAGCCAGCCTTTTTTTTTTTTAAATAAGAAAAAGAAAAGTGAGTATGTATATTTAAAAAAAAAGCTGCAAGGACCTAGATTGACGCAGTGACGTCAGAGCGAGGGCGGGGCATCTGTGGGTGTAACGAGTCAACTTTCACAACAACAAGCAGTAAAATGATAAGAGGGGAAAACAAATAAAAAAAAGAAGGTTGATTATGTGTTGCTCACTACCAGGGTCGAACTGGCGACCTTCGCATTACTTGATATTCCAGATAGAATATTAGTACGACGCTCTAA
>LKBB01000267.1:0-14107 GCA_001513885.1 Thielaviopsis musarum
AAAAAAAAAACACAAAGCCCTAAAAAAAAAAGAAAAAAAAAAGAAACGAAACGTAGAAAGTAGAAATCGGACGGCCGACCCTGCAGGAAGCCTTTTGGTAGGCTCGTCCAAATCGTCGCAAGATCACCAATCACCGCACCGCACCCCATCCCAACCAACCCGCGTCTTGTCTCATCCCAACCCCCATATCCAATCCGGACTTCCTTTTGGTAGGAGAACAACTCGCCCTCAAGTTGTCAGTTTATAGTATCCGTCAAATCAACTTCCACGAAAAAAGAAATCAAAAATACAATATCCCGTCAGGGAAGCGTTTGCTGGGTAAATGTCTCCATATACTTGTAGGTAAGGCTATGGCCGATGACGCTTGTTTTGTCGTCAACTCACAACAAAGGACTGAGCGTCTGGTCCCCATTTAGCCATTTAGCTTCTCGCATTTCCACCACTTCTGTTGCCGTTCTGGTTTGTTCTGTCGGGAGGAAATTTGCGTTAATGAATTGTCTTCCTTGTTCAATCTCGTCCTCCCTTGAGAAGCTCAAAAGGACATTCCATTCCTCACATGCATGATAGGTTCGTCTTCTACAGCGATTTCAGAGCGAGACAAACGCATTCTCAATGTCATTTTGCTCTTTTTCTCTCCTGTCGAGTTCTTTTGTCTGGTTTTTTTTTTTTTTGCTCCGATTTGTTTTCTTTGTTCTTTCTCGTCTGTGTAAAACTCTCAACTTCCTTTTTTGGTGGAAATTACTCATCCGGTCCTGGCTTGATGTTTCTTGGAAATACAGCAAAGAAAAAAAGGGTTCGGAGAAATCCAGTCGTTACTAACTGCCGCTTTTAAGGCCAACCTGACGCTCATCGGACGCCATTTATTTATCGTATGTGGTACGTACCATCTGGTAAGGTTCTTCCACTTTTTACAAGTCCAATGTTAGCAGATAATACAAACAAAACATTCGAGGCCGCTATAGGCAGGATTCTGCTGTCAAAGCAGCTTTAAAGTGGGGTACATATCGTTCATAAAACAATGAAACTAAAAGTACACTTCCGGCATAAAACCGATAGCATGCAATATCGGATGGGAACGACGCTGATGTGTGCAGGGTCCATTCTTCCATCTTCTTTTTCTTTTCTAGCTCCAATCAAGAAACAGAAAGTCCAAGTTTTTTTTTTTAGTTTTTTTTTTTTTTTTTTTTTTTTTTGGTGTTGGTTTCCGCTGGAGCCTAGAGGCAATGAAAAATTTCAAAGACAAAGTTTTAGTACACAGTAAATGCATCGAAAGTGAAGCCGCTGATGTTTCCCCCAAAAGCGCATTAGTAGCTTTTCTTGCTGCTTATTTTATTTTATTTCCTCGGGTTGTTTCTTCTTGCATTCTTCTTCGCCTCTTTCTGCAGGATTTCCCCTGGCTAAGAAAAGCTAAGAGAAAAGCTGACGGATAATTAACAGGGGCCAAAGAAAGAAAGGCCGTGAGGACGTGTACAGCACTGTACAAGTATAAAGTACCGAGCTACAGCATTGCATGTGCAACAAGAGCGCATAAAACATTTTTTTTTCCTCCGTTTGATTTCATCTTAGCTTGTGCCACAGACGAGATATAGGAAGGAATTAATTCAATGATCAGCGCAATTAGTTGCCTGCCAGAGAAGAGCCCCGGACGTCAAGTCGTAGCAGCCCGTTTACTTGCGCTCTACTAAGACGAGCAAGTGCCACTTCGTCTTGTTTTTTTTCCTTGGCCTCATCTCTTTCTATCCTTTTCAAAAGACAGTCAATAGAACATCCTGATCCTATCATTTTCAAAAGACAGGCAACATAACATCTTGACACTGTTGATGCGTCCGGGCATACAGCGTTGAGGTTCAATAAAAAAAAAAGGCACAACTACGCAAAGCAATGCAATACGCCAATCATCTTTGCGGTCCGTGTTATTCGTGATGGTAAAAATTACATTGTGGGGGGTTTGTTTATGACGTGCGCCCGTAGCAAGACTAGAAACACCAAGAGCGTAGAATACGGGATCTCTGGCATGGAGCAAAGGGCTTCGCTTTACAAGTTACTGGCGTACAAAGTATGCAAGTAAAGTACTTGATCTGCCTCGCCTAGTGTAGCAGATCAGCCCTTCTGCCTCCCTTTACGTGATATTCTCGTGTCCTTGTCTTGCTACGGGCGCACTTTGCTTCGTCAACCCATTTTTCTTTTCTTGGGGCTTTGCCCTTGAGACATAGAAAAAAACGAGTCTCGCCACTCTGTTTTTGCACGCTGTCTCAGGCGACTAAAGGGAAGCAAAAAAAGTATGAGCTATACATGTTGAGGCTTCGTCTGACAAGCGGTTCCCAACTTTAGACGCCCCCTTAGTGCATATTGGCAACACCGGCTGTTGATAGCTCTTAATCAACAATCCCTGCAACCGAGACGTGGTTGGTTACTTAACATACTTAAGTAAGCGTGCTTGGGTTTATTAGTTGATGGGAATTTCCTAGGCCGCAACAAAGAGAATCATCAAGGACCCGTCTTGTTTTGATGTGCAGTTCAATAAATCTCATTTCACAGAAGATACTGGGGCTTCCTAGATAAAGAGGTAGCAGCTGGGTTAGGCGTTGAAACTAGCCTAGCCTAGCCTAGGGATTGGAAAAGAAATCAACCCGTCAGGCGAGACTAGAAAAAGCAATGCAGCATTACACTGTCTAAATACCTGGACAAACTATAAAATGTGCATCTGTGCTGAAAGCCTTGTGTATTATTGGTGCAAAACCAAAGAGTGATGGTAACTAGAAGCTAACTGCAAGTTATTAAGTTGCGTGAACTACGGCTATTCTTCAGATCATATCACCTGAGCTTGGACTCGATGACAATGGGCTTGGCTGGCTAGCTCTTTATTCCCTGCCGCTTGATCACGCCCAAATCTCTTGGAATGAGGGCTCCTGGGAGGCCAGCCGAGGATGGTGCTATCCTTTTTTTTTCTTCCTCTTCTATTGCTCTCGCATCTGTCTGTCTTGTCTCGTCTGTCGCTCAGTTGTCAGCCACTACTAAACGTCGCAAGTAAGCCCATGAGAAGGACCTAGTAGAGGCTGGGTTTACGCTGCTAAGTTCGGCTTAGCCCAACAAACGGTGGGCTTTCTTCTTGGTTCATGGACAGCCTTCAAAAAGGAAAAGAAGAAAGGGTAAAATAGGCCCTGTTGCAAATATCAATAGCTACTATCATAGCATAGTACAACTAGACTCAGGTGTGTGACTACGACTAGGGTTGGGACGGGCCTGGCCAAAGAACAGACATGTGGCTTGTCTGTTCATCTTTGCACCATGTCCGTCTCCCTTGTTAGCTTAAGAGGCTGACAAGACAGGGAACGAAGCTGGGAGGTTTGCGAATTGGGTTAGGTTTGGGTTGCGTATGTTGGCAGAAAAATAGCGAGCGAGCGAGCGAGCGAGAGGCAGAGAAAAAGACAGACAGATCTAACTAACCTAGTACTACTAGGAGTACTACTAGTTAGTAACCGATTCCACTGATTGCTACCCGTACGTCAGTAGTATTTTGACAACAGAGATATAAAAAAAAAATCAAGGCCCCGACTTGACTTATAATGAAGATTTCTATTGCTGGAAATGAAAGAGGATCGCATGTCGAAGCAGCGCATCAAACAGGCCGGAAAAGGGTGAGGCGCTGCCGAAAGTTAACTCTCTTTCTCCTGTTTGGCTTAAGTTGGGGGTACTTGGAGAGCCGTCTGTACAATCTGGTGAATACTACTAGTAGTGCTACTACTATTAGTAGCAAAAGAGCAAGAGAGACAGAAGCTCGAGCTTGGACAATGTATGACGTTGTGTGCTTCTTCTTTTTCGTCTTTCTTCTTTCTTGTTGTTGGTGCCAGTCGAGAAAGTAATGGACTCAAATCGGTCCAGGAAGGAAATGTTCGAGAAAATGGATGGCTGGATACATTAACGCATCGAGTAACTTGTGGATTAGCGTCGGGGTCTGTTCTGATTCTGGTGCTTGCTTCCATCTCAACCCGAGCCGGAAGAGCGGCACCAAAAGGAGGTTTGGAATGGATGGCACAACAATCAGAAAGCAGAAGATGTGGGAAATTCTACCGCACACAAAAAAGACGAGAGAAGAAAAAAATTAATTCCTGGAAACTGGAGGAGCAATAGAGAAGCTTCTCTGCAGTTGCCAATGTTCTTACCGTGTTTTCCCGTTCTTTCCACGCTTCCTTACTGCCGCGTTCTTCATTAATTGTTCCTGCCTTGTTTCTTGTTTGTACCGACATAAAAAAAGGCCAAGGTTATTGCGCGTACTACAAGCACTATTCTTACTTAAGTAAGTACTATGTATTACCACTACTTCCAAGTCAGATACTCCTGAATAGCCAGAATGTTGATCAAGTCTACTTTGTATCCATTGGCCCGCTGTTGTCTATAGCATCCCAAAGGTCCCCCAACAACCAAAAAAAAAATGTTGAAGGTTGGCTGTCAGTTATTGTTGCGTATGCTTTGTTGATGCTCAGGAGCTGAGACATGTTGCTGGGTTTGGGTTGGACTGCTGCCGACAAGTGCCAATAGCGGGAGCTCTGAAACCACAACTTCGAACCATGCGATACAAATGTGCTGGAGAAGGATGAAGTCGGCTCCTTGTAGATATGTCGCTTGCATTTAGTGGCTGTATACGCAAGTCATGGGCTTCCAGTTGCGTGATTATTGTTTATTTTAGTAATACTAGTAGCTTATTCTTCTGGCAATATTTGTACATATCTTCTCGAAAGTATCTGGTACAAAATGTAGGGTTATACGCCCGACTAGGGTTATATATACTGAAATTCATCCGCCGTAAATGAGACAACATAAGCCTAAGCTGTTTTGTTTTTCTCAGTGTTTACGGCACAGGCGCGTGAAACCAACCTAACTTTCATCCAAACCTTCGATACAACAGATTTCGTTGTCCTCCATCCTTTCTTCTGCGGCGCGATATGCAAAATCCAAAACTTTGAGCGCCTCAAGAACGACCTTGCCAACGTCCACTTTGACAGCCTGGGCGGCTGAAATCCGCTACCGCAGAGTGGTGCTGATGGCAGATGCGCCACAATATTTACCACCACGGAGTACTACTGATTGCAGTAGTACCTGTATTCGCGGCTTACTGACGGAGCTCCGGTTGTGTTTATGCACTTGGTTTCTCGCAATAATTACCGTAACCGTTTGACGGTCTGTCCGTTCATCCGCTGAGACTTCCGTTTCTCCTTGGTTTGGCCTGCCCGTTATAGCATTTTCTTTTTTTGGAGGACCTCCTTCTTTTGGAATCACCACACTCCAAATAGAAATATGCGCTGTTCTTGCTATATCGACAAACAATCTGCATCCCTTAATCCTCAATCAGGCGGCTTGCTTGGCCGTGTTCAAAAGAGTGTGGCGAGACAGAGAAGCCACTTTCTTTGGAATCACTTTGCCATGGGTGGCATTTCAGTCCAAGACAGCCGTCAACTAATTTCTGTCCATAAGTACAAACTACATCAGTATGTGCTTGGTGATGGAAAGCCAAACTATTCCCGCGACTCCTATGTTGACGTATTGGCCTGCGCATCCCAAGGAATGTAACAATCGCCGTAGTTTTATGCAACCAATAATACCGACTCTCAGCTTTTACTTTGGTTGACATCCGTCATCCCGCTGACAGACTAAAAAAGGCCGTCGGTTCTAGCTTGCACATAACGCCTTGTTTGCGCATATCAGTCATGCATTATAGTTGACACATTCTACTGGTAGTAGTACTAGTAGTAACTCGTCTTTGGTCAAGACACGACATATCCGCTTACGGATGTGTCTACATATAGGCCAGAACAGTGGCATGCCACAACAGAACCATGTGCGGTGTCTTATGCAGCATAGCATCATGGTTTTTACTTTTCGTCTTGTCTTGGATCAGGAGAAGAGCGTGCCATTCAGCCATATGGAACAGAGAAGCCCCAACAGAAAAGGTTGACTTTCAAAAGTATGGACGGTAGACAGACGGTGTGAAGGTGAAGAGCGGACCTCGCGGCTGGAATTTGTGTTGTATAGACATAAGGGTTGCAAGTACCCGTCTCGGGTCTACTTGGCAAGCTTTGTACAAGTATTAATTGAAAAAAAGAGCCGGCTTAAGCACTCATAGTAAATTGTATACGTAACGATTCTCTACCTTGGTGCTGACCAAAGCTGCCACGAGCTCATGCAAGTCACAGCTGCTGTGGCCCATAGACCCCAAGCCCTAGCAGTCAATCGCCGAACAGGCAGCGCTTTTCTCTTGGTTGCAACAAGACCACCAAGGTAGCGCTGAAAAGGTACAATGTTGAGAGAGACAAATATCACTCGTATCTATCTGTTCAAACCGACCGGCCATAGCACGAATGAAAAGTCCCCTCACTAATGGTAGATTAAGGGAGAACTAATGTATAGGAAGATATAAGCGATATAAAGTCTCCCTACTACGCTGCTGAATAATTGAAGATCTTAGAAATCCCAAGCCACCAAGAGAAAGGTCCAAAACAGCAAAAGACCTTTCACTTATTTTCACTACAAGCCCCAGATAAGAGAACTATGTACACACGCACACAAAATACGCATAACATGAAAAGCGAAAAATGGATGGTTGGAATATGCAACTGTCTCTGTTTAATACAACCGGGTCGGCAACAGTGAGAATGAGCTTGTAGAACATGTTTATTGATAGTTGGAAACTCAGACTTCTATAGCTATGTGCCGTTTGTGATGTTGGCGAAGTCATCAACAGCCGGCGGAACTAGGGTTGATTGTCGATTGATCGGGTGATATTAGGGTTAACAAAATGCTTTAAATATTCTAAAAAGTGCTCAAAAAGTCGACAATATTATCACTGGGTTGGTGGCCGAGTGGTTAAGGCGCTGTGTTCAAGGCATCACTTGAATCCCTTATGCCCGAGAAGGGTTCCACAGTTTCGAAAGGATCGCGCGTTCGAATCGCGCCCAACTCACTATTCTTTTTTTTTCTTGACTGGTGATTTATTCCCTGGACACCTTATCGTGCTTATTATCCAAACGAATACAGCTTCATTGGCACATGAAGGTAGACTTATTACGTGTTTTTTTATTCGCATGCAAACAAGAATTGTCTCAGTCCATCATCTTTTGTCATCGTTTATGACAATAGGCTTCCCTATGCTTCTTCAGAAGTAATTACATGCATTATAACAAGCTCAATTTCGTCATCCAGAGCTCGTGGCAGTATGCTTCCGCAGAGCCTCTGACAATATGCGTGCACATAACATGAAATAACAAGTCTAGACATCCGTATCGGTCAAATAACCTTTCTATCCGAATCTATACGAATATTCTTTATCTTGCAAACCCTGACGTGCATCAAATCCTTCCTCTTTTCTCAAACTTAATCCAAAGCTGGCGCATTCAAACGTCACGAGCGACTCGTCAAATTACCGGAAATGGATATGGAGGAATCTTGCCATGCAAGTTGGTGTAACCAGTCCGTGATGTGTATTGCTTTACATAGCTTACGATAATAGCGAAATATTGTGTTCTGTTGGAAGTTGGCCAAATGATAAAATTCAATGTTAAATTAGTGCTAGATCTTCCAAGATTATAACGTGCTCAACAGGATGAAATGGGCGCTTTTGAAACCCAGAGTTTGCTTTTGGCCCCTGACAAATGCCAGTCAATCGTGAACAACAAAAAACACATCTATTACGCAAGTATCACGCAAATCAATCCAATCACTGAACACCAGAATTTTAATACGAACAAGCCCCTCAGCATCGTACGTTTAGCATGTTATATATGCCTATAATTCTTGTACCTTCCAAGAGTATCTTGGCGAATCAAGATGCGTAGCATGTACGTGCGAAGGCTCTTTCCGTTGTTACACGGCAAACATGGCAACTACACCCAAGTGGCAAGTTTGACCGCTTTCTATTTGAAGTAACCGCAAACGTCCAGGCCAATAATAAAACTCGCATTTGCACACAAATACCTTGATATCTATGAATAACTCGTATAAATGTACTAACACACCACGAACTGACAGGAGCACATTCCTAGTGTAGTATAAATACCCATCAGCACCCCTCTGTCAGTTTCTTTTCCTTTCATTCCTCAACAGCTCACTCCCCTTTGCTACCACTCATCCTTTTTGTTTCCCCAAAAATCACCCTCTCGCTTTTATGATAACGACGACTAAAATGCGTGGCAACGCTCAGAGACCCTCTCGGCCTATTCGCGGCAATGCCCTTGATTCTCAGTTGTAAGTTCAGTGTTGAGTTAAATGCCCCAAATGAACTTGAATGCTAACACACGGGTAACAGCCGTCATGAATATGACACGTACGTTAATATCGAACATACGAGAAATTACAACGATACTAACCGTATTGACAGATACAAATGTGCATTTTGCCATGACTGGCTTGAGACCAGTTTATTTTCGGCAAACCAGGTCCAAAGTATGCGGGAGCGTCACTTGGGTAATCCTATTGACCCTGCAAACTCTGGAATGGTTTGCCAGATGCACGAATACAACATGGAACATGAGAAACTGTACCAATGCAGAGGCCCTTGTAATCGTCATCAGCCCATGGATTGCTATACGTCCCAACACCGGGACACTAGCCGGTTTGTGAGTTGAGAGTCCAGATCGGCTAACTCAACAACGGATCGTGCGCTAACTTTGAATAGATTTGCCACGATTGCCATCGGGTAAATATGATCCGAAAACATGGGTATTGGATAGATGAGTATGGTACTCAGCAAGAGTACAATACGGAGATCCCAAATCGTGATGACCCGATGATCTCTGGAATAACAGTAAGTACAGATGTCTTGAACCTTTGGCAATATGTGTTTTGGAACTGCGCCTAACTCAGAATCGTAACAGACCTTCCTTGATATACAACAGCGGTCGGTAGAAAAGACCCACGTCTTGGAGTTCTTGTCCGACGTGGGCACTGATAGGATGAAGACCTTTTACCCTCCCTTGAACCCGGAATTTGAGCCGTTCGAGCGGGACAAGCCATACGTCAGTGGTGCATCGGCTGCTAAAGCCTTTTTAGAAAAGGTGGGATACCTGTCTTCGAAAAAAGAGTCGCCGGTTACGCGTGACTCTGGCGCTACGTCTTCTAAACCGACAAAAAGGGGAAAAGAAGAGGACAAGGTATTGCATCCAGTATTGTATGCTTCTATTCCAGAGGGGTATGACTATTAGAAGAATCGAGACAACCAGGCTTCTCTGTATTTGGCCTCTTTGCCGTCAGTTGTAAACTCGTTGTATTTTATAAATCCACCTGTTTGCCGAATCAAAGCATAGATAATCTTTGGAATGCTGGGATTTACTATCAGCTGTAAAATACACACGATAAACAACACAGTCACCCAGATGTAACCTTGGATGAAAAAAAGTATTTTATAGCATTTTTACAAGAATAGTTACCAACAAGAACGAAACTTGCCTTGATTAGCAGCAAAGTAGACTAATGTATACATAAAGAAAAGAAACATGAAAGAGTAACCGTCACAAGCATGAATTAGGGAAAGCTAAACAGGGTGAGTCTCAAGGGGTAGACAGAACAAAAGCTGGAGATGTGGAAATGGATGAGAACTTGGCTAAAAAGAGTGATTCCTGTGGCCCGAGTGCCTACTTAGGTTGAATAGAGCTGTAGTATAGTTATAACAAGATAAGAAAGGAAAAGGCAGTGAAATGGAGCGTTCATATGGTGGTGTAAACGTGGGATTGCAGAGTTGTAATGCTAATGGTAGGTAAGAGTCGGGCGGGCATAGGCTAAGCCATCAGGACGATAACAGCCAAGAACCTGTCGTCAATGTGACAACAAAGCCATCGGCTAGTCTAAAGCTGATGATCATCATGGCCGACCATGCTTGTGCCCTGGTTAACCATGGCTTCAGCATCGCCAACCTGGCGACGCTCGCTAACCTCCATCAATTCATGGAGGCTCTTGAGGCGCGAGCGGGCCAGATATCGCAGCGGCATTGTCAGTCCTCGGGAATGTGAATGGGCAGGGGGGGTGTGCTTGTGGCGGTGGCCGTAGTAGTACACGGCGGGCGGGGCAGCCTCGATGGGATCAGAGAATCCCATATGGAAGCGGCTGCCAGGTTTGGCTTCCCTCATGACGGTTGATTGCTACGGAAGAGGCTCCAGCGAGCTCGATAGACGGTTGAGGTGGAGGTAGACGTCAGTGCCGTAGCTGTATAGAGAGAGAGAGAGAGAGAGAGATTAGGGTTAGCATATCTGAGTCTCGAGGATTCCATGACGTCATATGCCATGACGCATCACGGTGTGCACAAGAAAGTAAACTCACCCCTCCATGCTGATTAGCTTTAAATCACCGCCAAAGTAGCGGGCGTATAGTCGCGAAATCGGCAGACCATAGCCGAAGCCGGCCATGGGTGCCTTGAAGTCGCTCTTGTTAAAGTCTGGGTCGAGACTGGGCGTGCGATCGACCGTGGTGTACATGTAGGTCCAGACGAGCGGAATGGCGCTGCGTGGAATACCACCACCCTCGTCAGACACCTTGATAGTAATGTCTTCCTTGCCTTCGGCCACAATGACCTTGGTCACGGGGAAAGCATCCGACTCTTGACCATGTGTCTCGACAACGGCGCGCAGCGAGTTTTTGAGTGTCTCAAAAAGCATGTGCGACAGATGGCCGGGGACGTACATGAAGTTGAGGTTTGGCGGACACACCAGCTGGATCTTGGGAGCGTCAAAGAGCCCGTAGTGGTCTTCACACACAAAGCGGGCATTCTCAATGGCCTCCTGAGCAAGCTCCTTCACGTTAGTCTTGGTGCAGATGATACCGACATAGGACGGGTCGCGATAATGGCTGTGGTCAGTCAGGGCAATGTGCTGGCCAATGAGCATACGGATGCCAATGCGCGACATGTAGAAACGGTCGAGGAAGGCCTGGATGTTGTTGTCAATTTGCATGCGTTGGCGTTTGCGCTTGTATTCGAGCACGCCCTGGGCCATTGTGGTGACAACCGAGTCGTGCCGTCGCTTGATAAGCTTCAGCGTGTCGGAGAACTTTTTGTTGAACAGCTGCAGCTCGGCAGGCCACAGGCCCATGTCGTCGACGAGAGCAAAGTATCGTCGTGTAACATTGGTCTTTTTGTGCAGCACGTGAGCGTTGTCGTGGTCGCGGTTACCAAAGCCACGGGCGGCCTGGTACTGGGTCTCTTCGAGGCTAGGGTTGGGGGTGGCTTCGGAAAGCACGCGGGATATTTTGCCGTGAGAGCGGGCAGGAGTTAGGAGCCGGTTACGGACATCGGAGTCGAGCTTTGGTCGAGGAAGAGCCGTGATTTCCTAGAGGGGCGAGCGCAGGGACATGGGTCAGCAGAGGAGCGGCTTGGCAGTTTGTGTATGTGTGGGTGGGTGTGTGTTACCTCGAATGACTGAGCGTACCAGTCCTGAACCTTTTTGACAGACGGCATGTCGCTGAGGCCATCTGGTAAGCTATCGAGCTCCTGCACGCGATGAGCAAGACGAATAGGAAGCTCTTCAGCCAGGAATTGTGAAGCGCGGAAAAGAGTGCCTATTGACAAACTAGCTGTTAGAAAGAAAGGAGCATACAGAGCAGGACGACGTAAAAACAAGCTTACCAACATTGGGCTTTTCACCAAATTGCACCATCTGGCGCAAGCTCACGCCAGTAGCTGGAAAACTGGCATAGTGCCGGATGGTGTCCATCAACCGTTCACTGGCCTTCCAAGACATGGTGGGCAGTATCTGACAGTAATAGTGATTTGGCGAAGACTTGGGGAGCTGGGAGAATTGGCGGTGTTAAGATATATGGGTATAATCTAAGCTTGGGAGCTCATGCAAAATAAGGCCATATAAGAGGAGACGACAGGGGAGAAGAGAAGAGAGAAAAAAAAAAAAGAAGAAGACAGGCGCAGCCAGTAAAGGTGGTCGAGGAAAGAAAGTATCGGTTACAGAAGTGCTACCAAGCTCGGGTAATTGGCCGAGTTGGTTGTTATGGCTGGAAGGTGAGATGCTCGGAATGAAGATTTAACAAGGAGAATCAAGAAAAAAAAGGATAGTAAAGACTGCCGAGGCACACAAATGACCGGCGTTTGTTTGTTATAGGGCGGAAGCGGAAGCGGAAGCGGAAGCGGAAGCAGAGGATGAAGCTCGAGCAAAGCACAAGCTTAAATCAGGACCTGGCCTGTCTTGTTCTGTGACAGTGACAAGTGAAGTGAGTGACAAGTAACAAGTGACGTTTGTGGTGGGTAGTTATTTAGTTAGGGATGGAGGCGCGCATCACAAGTTGGCAAAGAAAAAATAATAGTAGAAGAGAAAAGAAATAAAGAGAAAATATCAAATGCAAGAGAAAAGAAGAACAAAAAGAAATAAACCCACGACGCAATCAAGTCGAGTTGAGTCGATTCGATTGAAGATGGGCGGGCGGGATGACTCTTCAAAGTCTGAGATGAGGAAAAAAAAAAAAAAAAAAAAAAAAAAAAAAAAAAAAAAAAAAAAAAAAAAGATGGATTGACCCTGAACAAAGTCGGGCAATAATAACGAGAAAACACAAAGAAAATGCGTCTCCAGATTTTCGGGGCAGCGGCAAAAATGGCGACCGGCGGGTTTGGACTGGTGGGTAAATAAAAAGGCAGTTGCGACGCGGTGCAGATCAACAGGCGTAATATAATGCGTGATTCTCACTTTACACTTTCATGACTACTTTTTTCCCCCCTCCGTCTTATTCTCACGAAAGAATTATGGAAAAAAAAAAGAGTGGCCAAATTCTTGCAAAGCAAAGCAGAGCAAAACAGAAAATCATCAACATCGAGTCGCACGCAGTTAGCCGTAGCCGTAGCCGTAGCCGTAGCCGTGCGATTGCCGGTTGTTTGCGGTGCGTCAGTCCATCACATGACCTGTTGATAGATAGGTACAGCACAAGACAGCGAAGTAGTGATGTGAAACCATGTACCGTTTAGCACGAAACCCCGGACTGCTGGAAGCTTAGCAGCAAAACTCCACTTTACCCATTGCTTTTTGTTAACAATAGGCCTTTTGGCCGCTTGGTAGGCTTTGGCCAATCACATGTGATTTAGTGGGGATACACCCGGCATAGTTTTTAGCCCAACAATCAACCGACTGGAAAAAAAAATAGGTGTTGTTGATTTGAGTAAGAAAGTTTATTGTTTTTTTTGTTTTCCTTTGTAATGGATTGGAATGGAGGGGACAAAACAAGGAACAAAAGACGCACAAATTATAAAAGTACACACAACGACGCAAGGGCTAAGATGAGAAGGGTTGAGGTAATTATGCCGGACAAAAAACTTGGGAATGTTGTGATGTAAATTTTTTTTTTTTTTGCCGCGGCTGTCAAATCATGCCACCTACGATATTAAATACAAAGGACATATTATACAAGTAGACTCAATTGCAGGCACAGTACACAGTAGTACTTCCAAGTCTGCACCGATGGCGACTCCGGCAAGAAGAACTTGGGAGAGAAGAGAAAAGGTTGGACTCTTGGATTTGTGGGCACGTGTATTTAAGTACTAGCTTTTAACGAAGCAAGAGGCGAAGACAATAGAGTTGATAGCTGTTAGTCTAATGACGGCTTTAGACAAGACAGGGCTAGATCAGCGGATAGGGGACTATCTGTGCTTGCTTAAGCAGCTATTTTAAAGTAGCGCACCGGCTTGGCGACAGTTGAGAACGAAAAGTGCACAGGAGTAAACAGAGCAGAAAGCAGAAAGAAGCACTGCAATGCCGAGTTGATCCAAGCCTTTCAAGCGGTGCAACTCTCTGCTGCAGGAACTTCTCCCGCCTTCCCACTTTGACTTCCTCCTGGTGAGGCCGGGAGTTGTCAAAGAGTAAGTGCAGATGCATGGAGAGAAAGTAAAATTTTCGGCAAGCTTGGATCGTTCTTCTGCATATTTCTTGCTGCTAAGTGCTACAAGTAGTAGTAGTAGTAGCAGTAGTAGCAGTAGTAGTAGCAGTAGTAGCAGTAGTAGTAGCAGTAGCAGTAGCAGTAGCAGTAGCAGTAGCAGTAGCAGTAGCAGTAGCAGTAGCAGTAGCAGTAGCAGTAGCAGTAGCAGTAGCAGTAGCAGTAGCAGTAGCAGTAGCAGTAGCAGTAGCAGTAGCAG
>LKBB01000267.1:14145-25301 GCA_001513885.1 Thielaviopsis musarum
AGTAGTAGTAGCAGTAGTAGCAGTAGTAGTAGCAGTAGCAGTAGCAGTAGCAGTAGTACTGGTACATGTCGATACTGACCTGCAGCAAAGCTCAGCTGCAGGGAACAAACACTTGCCCGCATACGCGCATAAGTACTGCATTGCAGCGCAGTTGCAGCAAACCAAAATGCCCTCTTTTGGATAGCAGGTGCGCCATTTGAAGGAGGAGGAGGGGGGGGGGGAGATCGCCACCGTAACCTTTTTCTGCTGCAGTTGCTGCTTCTGTGCGTTTTTCTTCTTTCTTTCTTTTTTTTAACTCTTACCTCTACTTTTCTTTGGAATCTCAAGTAGGCAAGAATCAATTGGCTTTTCTGTTCTTTCTCTTTCTCTCTCACCGATTTTTTGCTTCTTGAATCTTTCCGCTTCTTTCTCAAATAGAACACGACAAGAAGAAAATTTCTTCGTTTTTCTTTCTTTTGTGTGTCCTCTTTTTTTTTTTTTTAAATAATTTTTTTTTGTGTGCTATTTGACCATCAATTTTGACGTCATTTCATTTCCTCACCTTGACTCCTACCGTTTTCCACTATTTTGACTCTTGACTTGATCTAATCTTTACCGACTTTATTTCCAAGGTCTGATTTCATTTATCTTGCCTATTGTTTTTGTTTTTATCTGATCGCGACAATCAATTTTCCCTCTCTTGACTCCCTTGTCTTTTCCAGCGAATTCGCCAATCACCGCCTCAGCCATCTTATCAATTGTCAGTCATTGTTGTCAACTCAGGAAAAAAAGGAAAAAAAAAAAAAGAAAAAGAAAAAAAAAGACCCTGCTAGATGAGAAACCGAGAGTGGTCTAGTAGCAGTAGCGACTCGGGCACTGGCAATGTCACCGGCAATGTCACTACGGCTACCGACACTAGATCTGCGACAGCCACGGGAATTAGCGCCGCCAACGACACTGCCACTGGCACGGCGCTAAGCATGGACCAGAACTCCGTCTTCTCGACACCCGAGAGCCGGAATAGAAGCTTCAGCACGACAACAGCGCCATCCACCGTAACTAGCGTAACGACTCCGGGAAGCTTCCGCAGCAGTTTTACCCAGAACTGCTCCACGCCAAGCTACAGCAACGGCTACAACAACATCTACAGCCCCACGTATCAGATCTACACCAATAAATACACTCCCTCACCGCTTCGATGCTCGCAAATGCTGGATCCGTCGCTCATGACCGAGGACGAGGAGCGCTATCATGGCAGCGTAATTTTGGAGGAGGACGAGGAAGAGGAGGAAAAGAAGGCGGGAGGAATTGGTACGGGAGGCGGTAGTAACGATCGCAAACACCTCAAGGTGTTCTTCGACTCCACGACCGAGCCTATGCTTTCAGACGCCGAAAACACCAAGACTGGCGTTTTGCAGCCAGAGCAACAGCTAGTGCCAGAACCTCAGACGCCTGGGCCTAGAAGCTTGAGAAGTCAACAAGACGATTCAACGTCGCCGATTAAACGCCTCAGATATCTGCACCGGTCAAGTCCCATGTCGCCAGGTCTTAGTCAAACACCGAGACGAGTACCACCCTTGGTTTACAACCCGCCAGCAACCGGCGGCGACACTACTACCAGCATCGGGCCTATTGCCGAGAGCCCTCGGATTAGCGACTACGACAACTTCCAGAGCGGGCTGAATTCGCCTATCCGACGTGCTTTCGTCACCAGCCAGGCTTATGATGCGGCTGCGAAAGCCATGTTGGCTAAGCGTCTTGAAGACTTTACGGCGCGCATTCGCGCCACCCTTGACTTGAGTCCGCTTGCGATTGCATCACTGCACACCAAGCTCGATGAAATGGAGAGCGTGTTTTCTGATCCAGCTTCCAGCAGAGCGCGATACAACGAGACTATGAATGGGAACCACACTCTTGAGGAGGTGTTGCTCAAGTCGCCAATATCGATGCGCGCACAGCCAGTGCAGCCTGCCGAGTCGCAACAATCGCGCCGGTCGTCATCATCGTCTTCGCCAGAGCCGGAACCGCAACAGAAACAACAACCGCTGCCACAGCCTCAGTCACAGCCGACAACCACCCAAAAGGATACGACAGAGTCTGCAGACCTGCCTCGGAAACAGTCGGTGTACGGATCGCGATTCAACGACGTAGGCGCAGTGTTCCGCGAGTCCCGGGCAGCTTCTCCCACCAAGATGAGACGGGAGGTTTCGCGCTCAAGCACGCCGACGCGTAACATGACGTCGCTGCAGGTTGAGCTCGAGAATGCGACTATGGGTGAAGATAGCATGATGAGCTCAGCCTACAGTATGTCTGTCAATGAGTATGGTGGCAAGTACGATACCAAGTATGATAAGTATGACGACGACGACGATGATGATGATGACGATGACGATGACGCCGATGTTGAGTCGGACAAGAGCAGCAGCACGGAAGACTCGGATGAGGATACTGGTTCAGTCTATGTGTTGGATCGGGAGCACGGAATCTCGGTCAAGGACGCGCTGTATGTTGTTTCGGAAACGGAGAAGCTCAATGGGCGGCTGGAGGGGTTGATTAACAACCTGCGGGCCCGCCAGGAAGAGACAGATGTAAGTTTGTTTGCAGCAAAGCTAGAGAAGCAGATGCTAACGATGTATGCAACAGCACATTCAGAGCCTCCTCATTGAGCGCGCCGAGCGTGCGGCGCAGCGTATTCTCTTCCTCCAGGGCCGTGTGACGTATCTTGAAGAAGAACTCAAAGAAAACGACTCGGAAGTGTCGTACCTGCGCCTGTGCCTCAAAGCCGTTGAAGTGCAGGTGCCACGCGAGGGCGTCGACCCGTATCTCGTGCAGAGCATCCGCAACTTCAAGGAGGACTGGGCACTCGCCAAGGAGAAGCGTACGGCGCAACGAGACGCTATTGCAGCGTCGGCGAATATGCCGCCCATGCCCAAGGACCGCACGGCTACGCAGGGCCAGCGACTCGAGTCTATCCTGACGATGAACTGGGCCGGCAGCGTCGGCTCGTCGACGACGCATACGCGTAATTGGACGGGCAGTGTGGGCCCGTCGACGCGGCGATGGGGCGCGAGTATCGGGCCGGCTACGGGGGCGGCGGCGCCGGGTAGGAATTGGAGCGTGAGTGTGGGGCCGGGCGCGGCGGCTCCGACTTTGGCGGCTGGAGGGGCCGGAGCGGGGCAGAGACGGACGGCGCGGCGGTCGCTGTATGTGTGATTTTTGGTGGATGTTAGGTGTCTTTTTTTTTGGTTACTAGATTTCCCGGACGGACCTTTTTGTTGGATTATTTTGTATGATGGAACGCAGCCCGAGCATAGCGTGTTTTCTTTTTACGGCCACGTTTTTACGATGGTGTTGTTGGTTTTAAGTATCGAGTCATTTGTTAATGATTTTGTTGATGAAATTATATTGGTAAAGAAAAAGAAAAAGAAAAAAAAAGTCAACACCGACGGCTGGACCGCTTCGGCGGCGGCGGATATTCCACAGTCGAGTCCCGCCGTGCTCGATTCCGGTATCCGGCCTCGTGCCCGTGACACTCCCGCCGATGATGTCTTCCGTTGCCGTCTACGTCTGCCGCAGCATAGCGCCAGTCGTATTTTCTGTCCCGGTCGTATTCTCTGCCTCGGCCCCGTAAGCGGCCGGCCTTTTCGCGGGGCCGTTTATACAAAGAAGACACATGCTCAGGCGAATGGTCGCGCCACGCCATGTGGCGGTCTTTGCGCCCGTCTCCACGCGTCGTAACGTACTCCGGGACGCCACTGCGGCGGAATCCCGGAAACGACTCATCAATGGAATCCTTGAGCACCCGCAGCACTGCCGCATCGGTGGCTGAAGGAAACAAATGCTGCGGCAGCGTGCACGGCAGGGGCATCAGCGACAGGCCGTCGGGCGCATCGATGCACACAGGCGTAGCGAGGAGCAGAGCAGAGAGGCGCACGGCTTCGAGTAGTGGGTACGCGAGTGTGGTGGCTTGCATCCAGGTGGCGAAGCCGGCGGGGCTGAGGATAAAAAGGGGGGGGGGGGGGGGAATACACTTGTAAAGCTTGTCGATGGCAGTGCGCGTGCCGTACGTGGTGTAGAAATACAAGAGCAGCTTGGGCGTGACGCCGATGCCGGCCTCGCGGTTAATCTAGCCAAGCCGAGTTAGCACAAGTCAAGTCAGCAGGGAAAAAACAAGAAAAAAGAAAGAAAACAAAAGGGAAAAAGAAAAAAAAAAAAAGGAAAAAGAAAGAATAAAAAGAAAAAAAAGCCTTCATCGTGTAAGTACCAAACTGGCTGTCACTTGACCACCAAGCCCAAGGAAAATGCACAAAATCTTGCCCTCGGTATCACTAACTCATTGAAGTTGTTGTCGATAAGCGACCCGGCCTGCTTGGTTGGTTTTACTCAAGTAGCTGTACCGTGTTCTCCGTATTGTAGCTTATAGGCATTTTTGGTATCTGCGTACTTACACAAGTATATATATGTCTCAATATAAAATGGCACTTGATTATGTACTAGTAATGATGTAGTAGTATATACAGTTGTATTTCTAAACTATCAAATGGCAAAAGCAAAAACACAAACCCCCAAATCCCAAAAAAAAGAAAAAAAAAGACTAAAAACAAAGACAAACAATACCAAAACAAATTGTATCCAAAAAGTAGTACAAAAATAAATAAAGGGAAAAAAAAAAGAAAAAAAAAGGATAAAAAAAAGAAATATAAGACGAGAAAAGAAACCAGTCTCCAAGTAACAACTTAGACGGCCCGTAAAAAAAGAAACCCAACAGGGTTTACAGATTCAACCACATTAAATCTTGTATAGCATGTCCAGAAAGCCCGAAGCCAGCTCAACCACCACGCTCTTGTTGGGTAGCGATCCCGCCACGCCGTACAGCGCCGCCGAGTCGCCCGTCGGCTTCTTGCCCGTCTTGCCCTGCTTGACTAGCTCCGTCTCCTTGTGGCGCTCGTCGGCCACCACTTCCTTGAGATCCTGCACTAGCTTTTCCCATACCTTGACAATCGGCATTGTGACCGCCACGTGGATGGCCGGCGGGTTCTGCAGCGCATTCAGGTGCCAGCCCTTGGCCGACATGGCATCGGCAATGTCGTACGTGTTGAGCGTGCGCGCCTGGAACGCCACCACCGACACCATCGGGTTGCCCATAATCGCCAGCTCGTTGGACAGCTCGGCCTGCGTCTCAATGGCCGCGCGGATGCTGCGCGCCGTGCCGACAATCTTGGTGCACGCGTCCAAATAGCCGTCCTGGCCCACGCTCATCAAGCTCGTCCAGCAGCCGGCAATCAGCGCGCCAGGCCGGCTACCAGCCATGCCGGGCGAAGCGTACACACCGCCGCTCCAGTCGGGCGACACGTAGTACTGGTACAGACGCAGGCGCGCCGTGCGGTACAGCACCGTCGAGTTACCCTTGGGCGCAAATCCGTACTTGTGCGTGTCGCAGCTAATCGACGTCACACCCGGCAGGCGGAAGTCAAACGGCGGCGGTTTGAAGCCCGCGCGCTCCAGGAACGGCATCAGAAACGAGCCCAGGCAGCAGTCAACGTGCAGGCACAGGTTGTTCTTGACAGCCAGGCGCGACAGGCTCTCAATGTCGTCAATCAGACCGTGCGGAAAGTTGGGGGCCGAACCAACCAGCAAAACAGTGTTGCGGTTAATCAGACGCGACACCGCCTTAATGTTGACCCGGTAGTTGGGGCCGGGGCACTCAACTAGGTGCATCTTGATCTTGAAGTAGTCGCAGGCCTTGCGGAAAGCCACGTGCGCCGTCTCCGGCAGAATCATCTCGGGCTCCGTGATGCCGCGCTCAACGTAGCCACGCTGGCGCGCCGACAGACAGGCCATCAGAATACTGTCGGTACCGCCCGATGATGTAACACCAGCAGCACCCTCGGGCGCATTGAACAAGGACAGAACCATGGCCACAACCTCGGCCTCCATCTTGCGCACACCGGGGAACACGTCGGGGTGGATGGGGTTGGCCACAGTGAACTTGCCGTAGGCCTCAGTCTGCAGACGAATCAGGTCGTCCTCGCCGTGGTACACGGCACCCGAGACATAGCCGTCCTCCCAGCGGGTGTGGTCCATGTTGGCCAGGGTCTCAAGCTCCTTGAGGATGGCGTCCTCGCTGAGACCCTTGGTGGGCAGGACAGTGTTACGGGACATGCCGGCAGGCACAAGCTTCTGCTCGAGCTTGCTCAGGGCCTGGCCGACCTCCTCCTCGACCTGGGCGCGCACAGCGGGCGTGCGCAGGATGTAGCCGTAAAGAACACGACGCATGTCGGTGTAGAGCTCGACGAGACTACCAATGGGGCCGCGGCCCTTGATCTGGTAAAACGCGCGGCGGGTCCATCGCAGGACAAAGTAGAAGAAGACGACGTTGCGGAAGCTGCCGAGAGGATGGGGAGGGTTAGCTGCATGTTCTAGTAGGCAGATGGGGAGGGGCAAAAAAAGGGCCGAAGAAACTCACGAATCAAGCGACAGCAGATCAGAAGCGCGCTGTGGCTTCTTGGTCGCCACAAAGTGCAGAGTCTGGCGCAGCGCCTCGGGCAATACCGTCGATCCGGGCACGATATTGAGAGCCATTGTGAATGAATGGATTTATGTGGGTGGGATTTCGGTATTGTTTTTTTTTTTTTTTTGGAGGGAGCTTTGTGTAGCAACAAGCCAGAGAAGGAGAAAATGAACAAAGAAAAGAACGGAAAGAAAGCTGTCAAGAACGAGCTTGAGAGCAAACAAATGGCAACACAAGGGAAACAAACACAAGCTTTGGAGAAAAAGAAGAAGACGGGATCGAAGTTGTCGGTACAAGATATAGTAAAAGTATTTGACAGGGATTAAGTGGGAATCGACGATTGTGCAAGCGACGATGGGGGAAAAAAAAAAGATGGAAAATCGATGCAGTTCGATGAAGAATTGAAAAAAAAAAAAAAAGATGAAAAAGTTGGTGATGATGAAGGAAAAGAAGAAGAAAAAAAAAAGAAAAGATTTCAAAGGTGGAAAATTCGGCGGGCGTGCCTTCCCTTTTGAAGCTGTTTGTCAGTTCGTCTCCAAAGGCAAGAGCGACGAAGTGCCATTTCTTTCCCGCCTTCCTTAGCTTTGCTATTGCGCTTTCCCCCCCCAGAAAGCCGAGATCTACTGCTAACTATGGATATCGGCGGCGCGGCAAGAGCGACTGCCATTGGCAAGAGGGAAATCCATTTCTCTGGATAAAATTACGCTGTGATAAGAGCCGAGCAGCGACAAGCCGCCGACAGGCGAACCTTTTTTTTTTTTTTTTTCCTTTTTTTTTTTTTTTTTTTTTTTTTTTTCTCCTTATTTTTTTCTTTTTTTCTTTTTTCTTCTCTTTTTTTCTTTTTTTCTGGCTGATTTGTGGCTTTATCTTGTTCCTGCCAACTTTTATTTGTGCGCCTGCCTTCATTCAGAACTAGTAGTAGTACTTACAAGTACTACATGCGGCAGTTTCCAATTTGCTCCTTCCTCAACTCGGATGCATCACCAGCTAACGTCAATTAACCCACGACCTCAATTTCATTCCCCGTGATTTGTCGGCCTTACTGTATTTCTATTTCGCCCCTATAGAAACTCACGGCTCATATGGCCATATCACTTGTAGCAACAGCCCATCTGATTATCACCAGTGTCTGCGTCTGGTCTTTGTCTGGTCTTTGTCTGGTCTGGTCTGGTCTGGCTGGTCTGTCTGGTCTGGCTCGTCTGGCTGGTCTGGCTGGTCTGGCTGGTGCCTTGCAGCTATCCGCCCAGGGCATGGAATGCTATGGTAGTGGTCTCCATAAGCATCAGTCAGCTACAAGTATAAAGCGACTCAAACAAAACACCACAGGAAATCTCCGACTGCTGAGCACACTTGTTTCGGCAGGTTTTACAACGTTGTTTTGTTCACTTCTACTTGTATACGCCCCCCGCGACAAGCTGAACTGACAGCATAATCACTAGCTAATAGCTCGCCTCGGATCTCGCTCACCGATAAGCGACACCCGCCATAGTGTTCCTTTTCCCCCATTAACTCGCGTCATCTGCAAAGCCGCAAGGCCAGCTACGTGCTACCCGGCTGTCGGAAGCCGACTGCCGAGACTGCCACTTTTTTTTTTTTTTTTTTTTTTTTTTTTTTTTTTTCAAACATGGCCCTTTAGCGTTTGACCGTTCCTTGTCGTTTTATTGGCTTCATCTTTTTATGCCAAACCCATCTGCGCTAATCTCCACCAACCTTGTGGTTTAGGCTTCATCATTCCAAAAGATCACGGGCTTATTCGCTTTTTTAATGCACTGTCTGGTACTACAAATCAACCTGTAACGTCGTACCAGCAAAAAGCGTGCGCTGCGCCATGCCATGCGAGGTACCGGAGACGAGACTCGCTTTCAAGCACGCTCTGATTTCCGTCCGGCCCGTCTATCGCCAATACTACGGCATATCAAAGAAGATATATTAGTACTTTACTAGTAATAGTATTAGACTGCTAGACAGCCGATAGTCCGGCAGCACAGATACTTGCCGTCAGTGCCTCGACTGTTTAAACATCTCCCGCGTGGCTTCTATGTCTAGGACCAGTTGGCTTGTGGTTACTTTGCCCCTCGATTCTATAGACTTGTACTGGGATTATGTATACGTAGCACTATGTACTAGGAAGTGTTTTGGCATAAAGCTACGCCGGTACAGCCATGGCAGATACAAATCAAAGCAGGCCTCCTTGTTTGTTTGAGACCTAAATTCTGTTTACACAATAACACTACAAGTAAAGTGGAAGAACTATTAGTGAAGTAGAACAACTATTAGTACTGTAGTGGGACCTTCCCCACCCCGGCCAAGGCATGAGGCCAGGATGGGACGAGAGGAGGTCAACCGCATCAAGATCTGTCTATTGTTACGATATCCGGGTTAGTCGACGTCCGCTGCAGTTTCGGCTGGGCCTGAACGGCAAGCTATTTTCATGTTCCGCTCCGGGATTTGATGCCCACTCGACTTGTTGTGGCGGAATGTAGAAAGTAATAGAAAAGAATCTAATAGAAGGGATGTCGAAATTGATAAAATCATTTCTTGTATCAGTAGATTCAGTATATATCAAGGGTTAGGGTTTCTTTTATGATTAAGGTCAGGGGCTTGTTCACCTGCGTCTATTGCCGAGCGGCTCATTTCATGTGCATGCAGCCATAAACAAAAGTGACGTTGTGAAACATTACACTATTATTGATGGATGTGACATGTCCTGTACCATATCCAGAGGCATCGTCGGCCGTTGATGGCCGTGGTTTCGCAAGGTTTTGCTTCGTTTCCTGCGCCAAACCCTGGATAACCCTGATAGCCAGCGCCTACTTGTTTGGGCGTCAACAATAGTCAGTTATTCAATGACTGATCGCGATGGCTAATCTTCGGCGTTGGATCCGTATAAGGCAGTCATATACGGAGTAGAGAAATTCGTCACAGTGAGCATCAACACTCTGAGTTGATGCGTTATATTTTCGCATTTGGGCGTTTTTAAGAGGTTGAGTTGATTTGCTAAATAGTAGCCATTTATACCCTAAACCACGGCCATCATTCTTATCTCACTGACACGATACGCGGCTTATCAGTTGAGCAGTCAGTTAAGCATCTTACATCATCAACACCAATCATGACGCGAATCTTGACCAAAACGGCATCTTTGCTGCTTCTTGCGGCTTCGGTGACGGCTCTGCCTTCTCATCAGATAGTACTCGATAACAGCAAATCACAGACTGGCACAAACGGCGCCGTAGCCAGCGAAAGCAAAGAATGCAGCGAGATCGGACGCAGTATTCTTGAAGCAGGAGTACGTCTCTTTTTCTTCTTCTGTTCTTTTCTTCATCACTCTCTCCAGAGATAGCTAACTCCTCTAGGGCAACGCCGTTGACAGCCTCATTTCCACCGTTCTCTGTGTCGGCGTCATCGGCATGTACCACTCAGGCATCGGTGGCGGCGGCTTTCTGCTGGTGCGCGACGCCAACGGTACATACGAGGCCATTGATTTCCGCGAGACAGCGCCGGCTGCGGCCTTTGAGGACATGTACAGCGGCAACGTGCCGGGCAGCGTCTACGGAGGCTTGTCGGTTGCAGTGCCGGGCGAGCTTCGCGGCCTGCAGTATGCGCATGATAAGTACGGGTCGATGCCGTGGAAGGATGTGGTGATGCCGGCAGCGCTGGTTGCACGAGATGGTTTTCGAGGTAAGTTTCTAGCACGGCAAAGAGTCCCCTCCAAGTAAACGCTTGTATATGCAACTAACAGACCCAGTGAGCTCTGATCTGGTGCGTTCTATGAACAATGCCCTGGAGACCAGAGGCTACAACTTCCTTGTTCAAGAGCCGGAATGGGCCCAGGACTTTGCGCCCAACGGCACGTTGCTTGTGGAAGGCGATATAATGACGCGGAAGCGCTACGCCGAGTAAGTTTCTCCGAGCAAACAACCAGTTGAAACCCCCTCCCTACTGACAACACGCCAGCACGCTCGAAACAATTGCCGTCCTCGGCGCCGACGCCTTTTACACGGGCGAAATTGCCGAGTCCATGGTGCGCACCATCCAGGCATCCAACGGCTCCATGACGGTGCAGGACCTGCGGGACTACAAGATTGCGATTCGCGAGCCGCTCAGCGTGCAGTACCGCAACCACACGCTGTACACAGTGGGCGCTCCGGCCAGCGGCGCGATTTGTCTGAGTAATCTCAAGATCATGGAGCAGTATGACGTTGCGGACTGGGCTGACGTGAGTCTAAGTGTGCACCGTTTCGACGAGGTATTTCTTTTTTTTTCTTTTTTTTTTTCCTCTTACACATGATGTATTGTGCTAACAAACCAAGGCCATGCGCTATGCTTACGGAGCACGCATGCAATTCGGCGATCCGGCATTTGTTAAGGGTGTCTCGTCTCTAGAGACAATGCTGCTGCAGGAAGAAACCGCCCGGACTATCCGCAGCAAGATCAGCGACTACGCTACGAAGCCTGTAGATGAATACGATCCGCTCAAGATCTTTACCTCGGATGGCCAGGGCACATCGCATATCGTGACGGCTGATAAGTCTGGCATGGCGACTACGCTGACGACGACAATCAACCTGATGTTTGGCGCGCAACTGATGGACCCACAGACGGGGATTATCTTGTGGGTCTCTCTCTCTCTCTCTCTCTCTCTCTTTATAACCCCCCCCCCCCC
>LKBB01000268.1:0-29963 GCA_001513885.1 Thielaviopsis musarum
CCCCCCCAGAACATGATGCAGCAGTGGGCTCTAGCTCTCGAAATGAATGGCGGCATAAGCAACTCCAAAGCCTCCAACTCGCGCATCCTGACCCAACTTGCCGTCACCCTCGGCTCAAGGGACTACCCGGCCCTCTCAACTGTTAGTCCATCCATTGCCGAAGCACTGGCTGTGCTTGCGTCGTCCGGTCTGGTGATTGGCTCGCTGGATGCGCAGTTCTACCACTACTGGGGCCTGGAAGTCATGTCCGTGTCGGGCATACCGCAGTACTTCAACGCGACCATCAAGAGTCAAGAATTTACCAGCGGCCACACGCAGGCATGGAACGGCATCTTCTATCCCATCTTGTTTGGCGCCGTCATCATCAACCTGCTCTCGTTTGTGTATCTGGTGCGCAGTCAGGGTTTGGTAACCGACTTCACCGAGCCACAAAACATGTTTGCCCTGGCGGTTAATTCGCCGCCGAGTCGGCTGATGGACGGCAGCTGCGGCGGCGGGCCGAGTAAGAACCACATGAACATTCCGTTCCGCGTAGGCTTCACCGAGGCCGTAAATCATTATTACTTCGAGAACGTGAACACTGAGGAGAAGCCCAAGGTCGAAGAGGAGCCAAAGACGCCGGGATATAGTTACCGCAAGTTGTCTGTCCAGTCGCCGTTTCCGAATCGGCTTAACCGAGATCTAATCAAAAGGCGGAGTACCCAGGGGGAGGGGCTGCCGATGAAGTAAATTATAAGAGCGGTGGAAGTGTTGTTGCACTTGTTAATTGATTCTGCTTATCAGTAGTTGTACTTTGATAGTATTGTTTGTTATAAATATATCCTTGATTCTTAGTACTTAGCCTGTTAGTAGAACCCCTCAAACGAGTCCTGCTCGGCTTCCACCACCCGGGCAATCGCCTGGTCAACAGGCAGCCCGCCCTCCCCGTCGCCGAGCATATCAATCGCCATGCCCACCGTGCCCTCATTCTGCATACACGCGATGACTGCCCTCGCCACATCCTCGCGCGGAATGATGCCCCGCACGCCCACCTTTCCCGCACGAATCCGTCCCGTGCCGCTATCATCGCCCAGCCCTCCAGGCCGCACAATCGTATACCGCAGTCCGCGTTTATCGTTGCCCGTGCGCAGCTCTGTATCTGCCTGCAGTTTGGCCGCCATGTACCGGCCAATCACGCCCCACATGCGATCGCTCAGCGCCACGTCCTCGGGCGCATACCACGCCGGGACAGGCTTGTTCTCGCGATCGCGCACGTCGACTGCGCTCACAATAATGAGCCGCTTGGGGCCATCGGGCTGTGCGGCCGCCAATGCATCCATGACCTTGATCGCACCGTCTCGGTCGACTAGCGTCGTGCGTTCCGGGGCGGATACAGCGCCGGCACCGGCGCCAGCGGACCATACGACAAAGTCTGGGGCCACAGAGGAGATGGTCGCGGCGAGGTCGGCGACGGAGACAGATTCAATAGATTGCACAATGGGGCGGGCACCCAGGGCGGAGATTTCGGAAACTTGGTCGGGGTTGCGGATGACCGAGTGGACGGTGTGTGCGGGCGTGGCTGACACGAGAAGGCGAGTGAGCTGGCGGGATACTTTGCCGCTGCCGCCGATAATTAGAGTAGTGGGCATTTTGATGGTTTGTCCAACGATAAAAAGTCAGATGGAGTAGAGAAAGAAAAGTAGATGGTACAAGAGAAAATTCTGCACACCAAAATATACGGGCACCTTCTGTCCTGATCTCCAACGGTAGCCAGCCTTACCTTCACTACGAGTAGTATTAATTAATTACTAATTCAGCCTGGTTTGTACATGTACTTACTTGTCTGCATGCATCGTATCCGCTCTCTCACATTATGCCGCTGCCCCGCTCAAGCGGCATCTATCACTGCACCTGCACATCAGCCATCTTGGCGAGCCCAGCTGAGCCGCAAACAGCTCAAGCTCAGGTCTATATGACGTATTATGCAGCGGATTATAGGCGCTACTGTGTACATGACATGTACCGGTACTTCCGAGCTTGCCATGTGCACTTTTACGGAGTACACCGACAACAAAGCCGTTTAAGCTGCAATACCCCGAAGCATTTTGCGGCTACCATTCTTGAAGCTTGGTGTGATTATATTTTAGATTATGGATTACTATTATCACCACTATTACCACTCGTCTACCTCTAAATCAAATTATCCGACCCCATCTAGTTTACTGTTTTGTTTATATTCTATACCCCCATCTCGCCTCTTGACTTTAGTCATCTGCTTCCTCCAATTCCGACTCAACCTGCACCTTTCACTGTAGCACAATCACGAGCAACTTATACACCCATAATTATACACCAAAGTACCAAGTAGTCTGTCTATCATAATTGCTCATATAAACGGCATGGCTATGTAAAGACGAGCAAGGAAAGAAGAAGGAAAAACAAAATAAGTTGTTTTTAAAACAAGTGAATAAAGAAAAGAAGAAGAAAAAAAAAAGACAACCAGCCGCGCCTCACCCAAAGAAACTCAAATGAAAAGGAAAAAGAAGAGTATGAAAAAAAGAAAAAGGATATAATATGTAGGTAAAAAGCAAATGAAAAAAAAAAAGAAAAGAAAACGTGGTAATTCCCGTTTATCTCCCAAGTGAAAAAAAGTCAAAGTAAAAAATAAAAAATAAAAAGAGGAAAAGAGACGAGAAAAAAAAAGATATTACAAATAAGGAAAACGGAAGATAAACAAGCGAGAGAACGACCCAGTCAAAACACCACTAGGAATTGCGCCAGTTATGAAAAGAAAAACGATAGAAAAGAAAATGAAAAAAAAAGAGTTGTCAAAAAAAAAAGGATATTAACAAGTGTGGGGGCAGTTCTGAAAAATCCGAGATAAAAAAAGAGATGGAAGAAAAGGAAGGGAGCAAGGACAGGCAAAAGCGAGATAATCACGATGCAGGGAGGTCCAAAAGGCGAAATACGACAGGAGAAAAATAGAGTCGACGCGACGGCAGGGAACCCAGAGTCTACAGAGGTCAAAGTCGGAACCCAGACGGCCCGAGTCCGGCCGTTTCTGCTCTCAGGCACTCATCGGCATCCTATTCTCCATGCCCGCCACGCCGCTATCCGTCTCACCCTCCTTCAATTGGTCCTCGTCATCCGGAATGCCTGCCACCAGCTTGGCGCTCTCGTCGCGCAGCTCCGGGGGCCGCTGGCGCTGCTGGCGGGCCTTGGCCAGCGAAATCGTCTTTTGCTGGTAGGTCGTTGTGATGGGCTTGGTGTCGTCGCGCTCAATAGTCGCCTTCATCAACGCTGCCATCCACAGACGACCCTGTGTCAGGTTTGGCACAGCAAAGTAGTGCACCGTGGGCTTGGTGAAATTGACGGCACGCGAAAGCCCAGCGCGAGGGGGCGTCAGCTTGAAAATGAACATGATATCGTCTCCCTTTTCAGTGCCCTCGGCTGTCGCTACGCTGGGAATGCCCGCGCCAGTCAGGGTCGCGTGCAAGCCAGTCAGGCGTTCATTGTCGGCAGGGAGCACGCGATGGAAAGAAATATCAATCAGGCCCTTCTCCTGGTCGTCATCCTCACTGTAGTAGTACGACAGGCGGCGGCCCTTGAGAATGAAGAAACGAGGCTTCCACGTCGTCATGAGGTTGGAGCTCTTCTTCTTCATCCAGCCACTGTAGTCGGCATCCTTCATAGCCTCTTTGGGGCTAATCTTGAGCAGACCACGCTGGTAGGCGCTCGTATCCTGCTTGTTCTTTCTGCGCGGGTTGCCACGGCTGTTGCCAGAGGCCGACGAGGCAGCGGTGCTCTTGGTGGCGTCGGGCGAGTCGAGGTCGAAACTGGGCCCAGCAGAAGGAGTGCTAGAGCCAGTGCGCGTAAGCGGCGAAGTAAGCGGCGACGATTCGGTGGGAGATGTAACTTTGGAAAAGGGCGCCGAGACCGTGTCGGTGATAGTGCGCAGGGCATTTCCAGAAACAGAGCCCGAGGCCTTGTGGCCGGGCTTGATGGCAGACAGCCAGTCGTGCGGCTTCGTCGAGGAGGCGGGCGAGGTTGGCAGAGTCGTCGTGGGGCTGTCGAGCTTCGTAACGGTCGGGGGGTAATCCTTGGAAGGAGGCACTGGTCTCACCGATTCCGTCGTGTTAGATGAAGGTGTTCTACGGTGTTGGCCGGATTGGGAACCAAAGTACTTTTGAGAGGCAGTCTGTGAAGCGCCATCGCTGGCGTCGATACTACCATAGCGCGAGTGTCGGCTCATGGCGGTGGCAGAGCGCACTCGCTGTTCTTCGGTGTAGCTGCTCTGGGAAGCGGCATGGGTGCTTTCGCGCTTCTTGAGCAGGTTCTTGAGGCTGCGCTTTTTGCTAGAACCAGTGTCGGCTTCGGTGCCCGAAAAATAGCCTCTGTCCATTTCGCCGTTGGCGTCGCCGGCATTTCCGTGAGCGGCAGAGGCAGAGGCGGCGTTGGCCTGTTGGCCCTGAGCGATAATGTCTTGAAGTCCAGTAGATGAGAGCGGCCGAGGCGACGTATAAGCACCGCCCATCGTCCAGTTTCTATCAAACGATGGTTGCTTTTTGTGGTCGGTGCTCGCAGAAGTGGACGGAGGAGCGATTTTGTTGAATCCAGATGGCGTGCGGTAATCGGAAAAGGAATTGCGCGAATGATGCAGGTCGCGAACTGATGCAGCTGACGGACGCTTATGGTGCGTTGGGCTTTCAGGTACCCCTGCGGATCCTGGCGGCGAGCGCAAAGACATGGAGCCTAATCTCGTGGGGGTCATGGTAGTCGGCACGTGTTTTGCGTGTATCGAAGAAGGGCGTTGCTCGTCAGGACGGCCGGCACTGGTAACTGTGTTTGTGCGACTGCGCGTACGTTCGGAGCTGCCCTCGCTGCCAAAATTAGTAGTGTTTGCTCTTCGTGGTGCCTGGGCCGACGCTACTTCATCTTGCAGTGACTTGATCTTTTGCCACGTCTTGAGGCGACGGCCTACCGAGCCCAGGTCAAATGCTTTAATAAAGAGAGAACTCTGGTCCATTTCAAGCAGAACTTCGCCTGTAATTTCCTGGTCGCGGAAAACTTCACAGTGATGCTTTTCGACGCCTACTGTGAAAAGGTATTCAGCCACATCGTCGGGACCCCACGCCTGCACTTCAGTGCGCGAATGCGCAATGTCGCCTTCTTCTTCATCGGTCTCTTCGCCTTGGATATACGACATGCGATGATCGTACTGGGTACTGTATTCGCTTCCCGAGTCAGTCGAAGCGTGCAGCGCACCCGTACTAGGAGGTGACCGCAGGTGGGTAATGTGTTCGTCAATGACATTCAGTGTATCGTGTAGCACTTGACTGTCGGATTGTGGTAGCGGCGAGGAGATGGAAGGGATACCGATGGTGCTGGCGCCCATGCCGTTAACTGTGCTTGCAATATCGGGTATCGGGATTGTGGAGGTGAGATTCATGCTCATGTTGGCACTGTTGGGCGTGGAAACGGCTGATGATGAGTGGGGAGCGGCAGCCGAAGTTTCGGAGAGCGGCGAGACAAGAGGATCGCCGGTGTTCTTTCCATCTGTCGCAGCCTCCAACAGAGGCGCCATAGTCTTGATTCCATGGCTGCGCAGTTGGTCTTGGGGGGCGGGCTGTGTGTATGCTACAAGATGCGAGCGGAAATGTCAGTTGGCTCTCTGGTGGCATTACTAGAAACCAGTGGATAGTGCAATTATGTCCATGTCAAGTTATTTCTATAGAGGATCTGCGATGTCTCTCATTTATTTGACCGAGGCTGGGTTTTGGCTTGAGAGGGGGTGGATGAGGGGTGATTGTGGAAAGTGTGTGTTTAGTGCAGTCGGTACTACTACTTGCATCGCTCCCTCATTCGAGGCTCGGCTTGGTGAAAAGAGGGCGATGCAGCTTTAAAGAATGGAAAACGATACAAATATAAATAGAGTGTAGAGTCAAACGGATACATTAAAGAGGGACTAATGGGGGGGGGGGAAATGAAGATACGTACCCTCGGGGAAAAGGCCGGTATTGCCATTGCCAAGGTGGCAGCCGAGATACCATCTATCGCCAAATTCGTCGTCTCTTTCAACCAGCTCGACCAAGTCGCCTTTGATCAACGTGAGCTCGTCGGATGTGCGGGCCTGAAAGTCGTCTGGATACCAGAGCAACACGTATAGTGGTTAGTATAATGTCCAGCGCTAGGCTACGGGAGGGATGGCCATGAAAGATGCTTGTTGGGATGAGATAAGCGCCGGCTTGCAGGCAGAGCCAAAGCCCCACGCAAGGGCTTGTGATGTGAAGTGCGAGGGCAAGCAACAACAATGGCGATAGTAACAGCAACAGAAACTGCGGTGGGCTGAGAGAAGGATGGATTGAGAGGGCGAGCGAGATTTGAAATATGCATGTCGAGTCAAGTTGGTGTTGAGGCGAGGAGGGGGAGAAGGTGATGGCGTACGAACTACCCAGAGGATATCGCCAACTTCGGGGCGAGGACCGGTGCGCGGAGTCGACATCATGATGGCGGCTGAGATGCTCAGTAACCAACTGGGCGCGATCGTTGAGTAGAAGCAAGAGACGGGCTGGTGAGCAGAGGGAGGTCTAAGAGAAGAGGGAATAAAAAAGAAGAACGAGAAAAGACGAGAGGGAAAAAGATGATGGCACGGAGCTCGTGTAGGAGATTGAAGCAGGCCGCGAATGGCAAAAGGGCGCAGATTAGAAACTGGCCGTCAACTCAGCTCAGACAAAATACTACCGACTAAACGGTTGCACTTATTGAGAGAGGGAAGAAGAAAAAAAAAGAAAGAAAAAAGCAAAGACAGAAATCCAGGAACAGCCGACAGAGAAAAAAAAAAAAAAAAAAAAAAAAAAAAAAAAAAAAAAAAAAACCAAAGCGAAAATTAAAGGTAAAAAAACGAGGGAGCGAGCAAACAAGCAACAAAAGAACTGTATTAATTGTTGTGTTGGCTAAAATGTGACGAATTTTCGCTTGGGGTTTTTTTAGGCGATGGTTCGTTTGTCGTCTTTCTTTAATGGTAACAAAAGAGAAAGAGAAAGAAAAAAAAAAAAAGAGTGTACGGAGTAGGTTATCAATTTGATAAAGGTCGAGTTGAGGTGCAAATGGCAAACAAAACAAAACTTGTTTCGATTGTCGATTTCGATAGAGGCAAATCCGCCAATTTTACAGTGGATGCGGCGCTGAAGCTGGGCGATTTACTGGGGCCAGAGCCTGTCAGCGAAGAGAAAAGTGACACTTCTGCGCTATAGAAAAACCAAAACTGAACCAGTCGAAAGCTTAAATAAATGAAGCGAACAACCCAGGTTCCAATTATCAGATGTCCTTCATATTTTCAAAACGGCACAGTACGATTGATTGCTTTCTGTCATGAATAAACGGCAAAAACGGTGAAGAATATGTTACTTCAAAATCGACAAAAGGTACTTAAAAATGTTGAAATCAAGCGGGAAAAGAACGCACTATGATACGTGGGGGGAAAGGGAAAGAAAAAAAGGGAAGAAAAAGCAAGAAAGAAATAATAGAAACTGAATTGTCAACTTTCAACTTCCAAGGGACGACAACAAAATGGAAAAGGCAAAAAGGTACAGCTTTTCGGTCGACTTTCTTTGGTGTTCTGCAACAGCTTTTATCGCCGATATTAGGCTTCCAACGCAAAACAGCGATGGCGGAAACAGCGAAAGAACGACTGAGTTACATAAAAAAAGCATGTAGAAATAAATAATTAATACCGCCTAACAAACCACTATTTATCTTCTTTTGCAAACATTCAGAAGAATGATGTGAATGGAATGCTAAAGTCTTGCAGGGCTCAAGTCTCAGTGAGCTTTAGTGGGCGTTTGCAGCGCGGTAGCAGGCGGCAAGCGGCAGAAGAAGCGGCAAGGCCAGACGCTAAAGAAGAATAGGCAAAAGCCAAGAAAAAGAAAGGCGTCTCAAGAAAAGGCTGAGAATACGATGGCGAGAAAATAAATGTCGCTGACCATGCGTAAGAAGCGTCTGAACCCAGAACAAGAAAAAAAAAATTCAGCAGAAAATTATTGGGCGAGGAATTTAGAGTAACTCGGATGGAACTTGGGGCTCTGTTGCTGGAACGACGGGAAACGGAAAAAAAAAAGAAAAAAAAATCAACGGATATATCAAGTGACACTTGTTAAAAAGAGAACGCCACACAAAAGAGCAATACTCCGTATAGCAAGCCAAATTACGGTACGTGAGGATTTCAACATAGGCAAAAAAAAAAAAAAAAAAAAAAAAAAAAAAAAAAAAAAAAACCTGCCGCCACGGTCTTTTCTATTTTTGTCTTTCTTTTCTCAACACTGTTGTTAGCAGTGCTCTTTTTTTTTTTGGGGCCAAAAGGAACGGGGGACAAGCCTCTGAGAAAGCTCGTGTCGTTGAAAGATCCCGCCCGTTGAATAAAAAAGAAAACGTGCACGGAACCGGCGAACAGACGTGATTGGCCTGCAAGTGTATTTCTCATTCCCCTTCTTCATCTCCTTGATCGGCTCTCTTTTCTTTTTTTTTTCTTTTCTTCCGTTGTTCCCTCTTGTTTCGTGTTTCTTGTTTTCGGAATAAAAAAATATTATAAAATTATAAAAAGAATTATTAAAGAAAATCCCAGATGGTTCTCTTGCTCGAAAACGGCCTTCACGTAATTCACACTTCTACACCGTATGCCCACCAGTGCCCTCTCATAAGCTTTTTTTCGGTGATGAAATAAAGACGATGTATAAAGAGCATTCCATCGGAAATGAAATAAAATAAAATCAAAATCGCAGTGTCAAGTCATGTGGTGTGTCGCGATGCAGCGTTTCATCTCGGGCGTACAAGAACGCAGTCACATGTAAATATCCTTCCCTTGCATTTTATTTTGACAAACCCGCTAGCAAATGGCAAATGGCATGTGTTCTGGCATCCCGTCAAATCGACATAACAAGAAAAGATGCATGAGATGTTTTTGTTGGTTAATTCGCTGTTTGTCTGTCACAATTGAATGTCATCTTTTCTTTCCAGTATTTTGTTCCCGCACTTTATAGCCGGGAAAGTCCCCCTCTTTCTGTTAAAAGACGTCATTCACCATCACAGCCAATTCACTCTTTTTGGGGGTGGAAGAGCCATTTGTATATTCCACCAAAAAAAAAAAAAACCCACACGTTGTTTGTTGCTTGTTTGTACTCTTTAATGCATCCAACTACAGCTGAGTACTTATAATGTACATGATGCAATGCACTTCCTTTACAATGCAATGTACTGGTGCCAGAACTGAAGGAACAGGCACAGGAACGTGGGAAAGTGGGTTTGCGTGGGTTTCGTTCATTCTCTTTCTTTCGTTCTTTCTTTCTTTCTTTCTTTCCATTCATGTGCTGTAGACTGTGACGGAATATCTCCGGCTAAATATAGTCTACCGATACGGAATATATCGTATTGGAAAGTAGTTAGATAAACCTTCACTCTTACGGAGTAGATATTTTAATATATTGTACAAATACTCCGTATATGCTTGAGTGTTCCCACAGACTGTACGGAGTAGTATGCTGTACAGTCTGCACGCATGACACACTGTTAAAACGCACTGTAGTGATAGCAACTCGTCTATCACCATCTTCGGCCCATCTTTTGCTTGTCTCATCTTTCTTCTTCTACCGCTGTTTGTACGTCTATATCTTGTCTATTCTTCATTGCAACATGCATTCCCTTGCACGGGTGCTGCTGCTGCTTTCATTCAAACCCCAGCGAACAGGGTGTTAAGACACCTGAATCAACTATTCCACTCCATTCCATTCATTTTCTTATTTCGTTCCATTTCCCTGCTTTTGGTTGGCGTCGATTACTACCAGGGCTCCAAGAGAGTAATAACCCAGAAAAATCCCTTACTGGTAGCATCATCACGTATTTCTTGTGCAAATTCATGTCAATCCACCATTTTTATTAAAGTCTTGCTTGACAGTAAAAACTTAGAAAGAGACAAATCTTGTTTCCTAAATTCCTTCTGGCAGACAAAAATCCCATGCATGAAGAAATAATAGAACCACATGAGTGATATAAGTCAATATAGAACAATCAAGTAACGAAGAATTCGGAAATCTTGAAATCTCTTCCATTTGATGAGATGAACCACCAACAGAAACGAGAAACAACGGCTCCTAAAAAAACAAAAAATAAAAAAAAAAACAATGGAGTATCAATGGCCCAAACGGCAAAAACATAAAACAGACGCCGGTGATTTTTGGGTCCAAAAAAAATCAAGACATGAAACTAAAAGGGAAAGAAACAGACAACGGCCGGCCGGCTCAAAGGCACAACGGCCACCATAAAAATAGAAACAGGAACAAGCGTACGCACGCAGAAAACAATATCCGACCCTTGCCCAAACCAATGAGCATAAAAAAGCGACATGCCAAAAATAAAAAATAAATATAAAGACAAGAAGAAGAAAATAAGCAGAGAAAGGGAATAGTGAGAAACAAAGCGAGGAACAAACGTAAAGAAACGCCAAAACTCTTTTTTCTGAAAGAAAAAACAAAACAAAAAAAAAAGGTACAACAGAAAGGGAAACGTCAACGAAACAACAGCCCATACGAGAGAAAGGCGTATAAAGATAGAGAAGGAGGGAGACGAAAAGAAAAAGAAAAACAATCCTTGATCAGGCACACGTCCTGTACGGTCCAGCCCTTAAGCCGCTGACGCTGTGGCAGGCTCAGTGCTCGTCGTCGCCGGCGTCGCAGGGACTGGACCCGCAGGCATCGAAACCGGCATGGCAGCCGGGGTGGCAGCCGGTGCCGGAGATGGAGCCGGAGATGGCTGGGCAGGTGGCGCCGGAGCCGCAACAGCGGAAGTCTGCGGAGTAGGCGTGGTCGTGGCAGAGGGCACATATGCTGCTGATACTGCAGGGGCTGGAGCCGGAGATGGAGCCAGTCCTGAGGCCGGGACAGGTGCTGGGACAGATTCTGCAGGGAGAGAAACAGCAGGCACGACTGCCGGGGGCGTCACTGAGGCTGAAACCGGGGCTGCAGGTGCCGGTGTTGGTGCTGGGGCCACAATCGGAGCAGACGCAGTGGCCGAGGCCGGTGTAGCAGCAGGTGCTACAGCCGGCGTCAAAGCCACAGGCGATGGCGATGGTGCAGGAGCTACAGTCGGGACAGGAGCAGCCTGTGTAGGAGCAGCCTGTGTAGGAGCAGCTGGGATAGGAGCAGCCTGTGTAGGAACGGCCTGTGTAGGAGCAGCCGAAACTGAAACTTGGGCCACTGCAGCCAGGGCCACGGGCTTAGCTACCTCTGAGACAGCCGCTGGCGCAGGCCCTGGCACAGAAGCAGACACTGGTGCAGGCTCAGGAGCAAACACCGAAGAAACAGGTGCAGGCGAGGCAGTCACCGGCGCCGGTGCTGAGACTGCTGGAACTGCTACTTGTACTGGAGACGCACTAGGGAGGGCCGGCGGGGCCGGCGTGCTCACCTGAGGAGCTGGCACTGACACTGCGGGAGAAGGCGCGTGAGCAGTCACAGACGAAGTAGGCGTCTGTGCAGCAGGAGTAGGAGCCGGTGCCAAAGCGGGAGAGGCCGTGGACGCGGGCGCGGGAACAGGAACCTGAGCAGGAGCAATAGGAACAACGGGAACAGGAGCAGGACTAGGCGCCACAATAGGAGCAGGACTAGGCGCCACAACAGAAGCAGGACTAGGCGCCACAATAGGAGCAGGACTAGGCGTTACAATAGGAGCCGCGACGGTGGCGGGAATGAGCGCAGGAGAGGGCACAATAGAAGCCGGGACAGAAACGGGGACAGCCGGCACATGAGTCGTAGAAGAAGCGGGCTTTGCCACCGAGGTCGAAATCGGGCTCGGCGTAGGAGCAGGAGCAGGAACCGCAGGCGTGGCGACTACCGAGGGAGGGCGCTGGGGCGCAGGAGGCTGTGCTTGCGGCACTTGAGCCGCCAGGGCAGGTAGAGCAACGGGCGCAGCAGCAGTTGGCACGGCAACAGGTGTGGTAGCAGGCACAGGAGTTGCAACAGCCAGAGTGGCCACAGCAGGCAAAGGCTGAACAGAAGTCTGGACCTGGGCTGGGGCCTGTGCTTGGACAGGCGCAACACTAGCTGGACGTGAGACTGCAGCTGGAGCCGCCTGAAGCTGAGGCTGAGGAACAGTAGCCAGTCCTTGAGTAGCCTGAGCAACGGGTGTAGGAACCTGAGCAACGGGCGTAGGAACCTGAGCAACGGGCGTAGGAACCTGAGCAATGGGCGTAGGAACCTGAGCAACGGGCGTAGGAGCCTGGGGAGCTGGTGTAGGAACCTGAGCAATGGGCGTAGGAACCTGAGCAATGGGCGTAGGAACCTGGGGAGCTGGTGTAGGAACCTGAGCAATGGGCGTAGGAACCTGGGGAGCTGGTGTAGGAACCTGAGCAATGGGCGTAGGAGCCTGGGGAGCTGGTGTCGCCGTCGGAGCCGGAGCCAGAGCTGGAGCTGGGGCAGTCTGCACTTGTTGGACAATCGCGGGCCGAGGGGCTTGTTGCTGGACTTGCTGCGCTGGAGCTGCCACAGGCTGTGTGTACACTGGGGCAGAAACAGCAGGAGCCTGTACTGGAGCCTGAGCAGGAACAGCGACCTGCTGAACAGCCGGAGCCGGTACCGGCACATGCGTAGCCTGCTGCGGCACTGGCGTCGCGCCATTCGCAGGTGAAGGACCACCCGCCGCACTCGGCGTCGCCGCCGGCGTATTCTCCGACGTCGACAGAGTCGGCACCACAAGATGCATGCTCTCGAGCACGCGCTGCAGCGACTGCACCAAGCCCATTTCCAGCGCCTCATCGCTCTGGGCCTGCGATGCAGCCGTAGCAGCATCGACGCCGGCACGCGGTTTCTGCATGGTGCTCGAGGCAAAGCCGAGCACGCGCATAATTACTGACAGGCCCAGCATGTTCAGCCGGCTCGCTTCGACAAGGTTGCTTAAGAAGCGCGGTAGGCTCTGGCGGAAGTTCTCCATTGCAATGTAGGCGCGCGGCTCAAACACAGTGCGCCCGGTGAGCCCGTGCGTCGGCGGCACAACAATGCTGGTAGGCTGCGGCGTGGGCGGACACGGATACGACAGCGGAGTGGCGCTGGTATCAGACCAGCGCCGAATAGCGCCGTTGACAACGCCCGAGAAGCCGCGGATGCAAATGGCCTCCATAGCGTCATTGATAATGGCGGTATCAGGCGGCGTGATGCCCAGGAAGCGCATAACAGCTGAAAGCACAATATCCGTGGCATTGAGCACATGGGCATCAGCAAGGTTTTGCCCCAGACCAGTCTTGAGCACCGAAATGGCGTCCATGACGCGCGGATGCATAACCCAGCGGTTCTGCGAGACGCTCGCCAAAGACGCAGAAGCTCCCGATGCCACGCCAGTCGGAGCTGTTGGCTGCGCACGTGTCTGCGGAGCGCAAGCTTGGACACCGTTGGCTACAGGCTGTGCCGAGACATGGCCGGCAGCCACAGGCGCAACACCAGTAGCAACGGTGTTCTGGGCACCAGAAACCGACAGGTTCGCGTGAGCAAGCCCAGGACGCGTCGTGTCAAAAGTAAAGGTGCCCTGCGGCTGCGCGGTTGTCGTCGTAGTAGTCGACGTCGGTCTGCCAAGAACATTGCCCTGTGCCAAAGCCTGGGCTTGGGCCTGTGGAGTGATTCCTGCCGCCACAGCAGCCTGGCCTTGGGCTGCCAACAGGGCGGGTGTCGCCTGGTTGTACAACTGTGTAGTATGGTTCGGTTGCGGTGTTTGCACCTGAGCATACGTCTGGCCCGGCGCGGGTGTCTGCTGGAATGTTTGCTGGACGCCGCCCGTCTGGTACTGCATCTGGTACGAGTGCTGCTGCTGGTACATTGGATACGCGCTCTGATCCGACACAGTGGCCTTGCGCTTCTTTCCAGCATCCAGTTCCACTCCGGGAACTCTGGCCCACGTGTTGCTGACCTCGTCTTTGCGGAAAGCCTCGTTCCCAATCAGATTGTGGCGCACACTGCTTTCCCAGCCCTTGGTTTCCGTGTGGAAATGGAACCACGGGTAGTTCATCGAAATGCGCTTGTAAATCTGCTTCAGGGTGAGACCATCCGGCCCAGCAGCCGTCAGCGCCTCGTCAATCAGCATGCTATAGTTTTTGTTCGGCTTCTGCAGCTGCTCTGGTGTATAGTCCGACATCTTAAGGTCCAGCGGCGGTGACTTGGGTCTGGACCGCTTCTCCTTCTTTTCACGCGCACGACGCTCGGCATCCGAGCCCTCAAAGAACACATCGTCGCGAGATTTGCGCTTCTTATACTTGCGCTTCTCTGGGAGATCGCCGAGGTGCTCGGGGAGCGGGTGCTTGCGAGGCCGGCCAACCTTGCGTTTTTCCGGCTCCATCATCATCGGCATCTGCTGCTGTTGATGCTGCTGCTGCAACTGCTGCATGTGGAGTTGCTGTTGCGCCGGAATCTGCATGTGGCCGGCCTGGCTGAGGTGCGCTAGATCGACAGCCATCTGGTGCATCTCCTGCTGCTGTTGATGCTGCTGCTGAACTTGCTGTGCCTGTTGCAGAGCATAAACATCATGTGTTCCAGCCAAGGGAGCCTGAGGCAGGAGAATCTGGCCTTGTGCCTGCTGCTGAAGTTGGGCCTGCTGCTGTTGTTGTTGCTGAAACTGCGCCTGCTGGAGCTGCAGCTGCTGGAGCTGCTGCGCCTGAAGTTGCTGCTCCTGTAACTGCTGCTGCTGCTGCTGGTGCTGGTGCTGCTGCTGCTGTTGTTGTAACTGATACGCATCAAGCTGTGTCGGGTTAATCAGCGAGTGCACAGGGTCCAGCGAAGCGGCCACAGCAGTAGTAGTCGCTATCGTTGTAGTCGGGAGCAGGACTTGGGCTGGGGCAGCAACTGCTGCAGGCGCAGCAGAAGTAACTCCGAGGTTCGTAGTCGGCAACGGTATAGTTTGCGCTGCAGATGGCGCTGCAGGCGTCGGTAGAGTCGGGAGAGGGATCGTAAAAGACTGTGGCTGTTTCGGTGGCGTGGGCTTTGGCGGCTGTGGTAAAGGAATCGGCACATGGACTGCCTGTTGCGGAGCAGTCACAACTTTGGGCTGTTCGATAACCGGGGCTTGGGCTAGAACAGTGGCCTCAGCCTGGACCAGAGCCTGGAGTTTGATGTGCGAGTCATCTGGCTCTGTGGTCACCGGCGCGGCTTCTGGTGGTGACGACACGGCGCTTGTCTGTTGTGGGGCTTGTTGCGCCTGTGCTTGTGCTTGTGCCTGCGCTTGCGCCTGAGCCTTAGCCTTGGCCTGCAATTCGGCCTTTTCCTTGGCTTGCGCTTGCGCTTGCGCCTCAGCTTCCTCCTTGGCTTCGGCCTCAGCCTGGGCCTTCTCCTTGGCCTGCTCTTCGGCGTGTTGCTTAGCATTGCTCTCAGCCTCTTCCACCTTCTTCTGCCTCTCCTGCTCCTGTATCATGCGCTTGCGTTCCCGGTGCTCGCGCTTCGACATGACGCCGTCCTTGGGTGGCCTTCCAGGGCCGCGTCGCTTCATCGGGGGGCCCAGGAGATCGGAAGGACCCTCACCATTGTGCCGCTCAGCATGTGTTTGCGACGGTGATGAGTGAATCTTTTCGTTGGTGGACGCCTTGCCGGAAGCTGTGGAAATCTTGTGCGGTAATGGAAGATCGTCCTCAAAATCAAGGAAATCCGGCGGCGCATCGGAGAGGTCGGAAAGTTGGTCGCTGGAATCATTGAGCTCGGCTTTACGGCTCTCGAAATCCAAGCTCATGACCTTGCCGCCTTCCGAATACCGACGATTCAACGGAAGTTCATCTTCAACATCTTCGGCACCCGTTTTTCCCGGCGCTACTCCGTTGATAATGAATGTAAACGGAACGTCCTTGATTTGAAGCTGGTCGTGGCTTCGCAAAACAACGTGCTCTTTCTTGTACAGTCGGTCACCGCAGAAGAACCCGTTGTTGTGCAGCGGGAACGCTTCAAACACGTGGTTCTTTTTGTTGAATTGGATCTTCATGTGTTCGCGAGAGATTGCCTTGGTTTTCGTCGCAATATCCGGGCCGGGAGAGTGGATACCTATAAACGGCACGTGATCTGGTGATGGCCGCAGGACTGCAAGGTCGACAGCAGCGGCTCCGGGAGTGTGCGCGACATACTGACGATCAGAAATGATATTCTCGTCAGCAACGCCGTCTGGGGCTGGCGATCTGCCCGTACTATCGTTTGCAGCACCGCCACCAGCACCCCCTCTCAACTTGCGCCGTTTTGTAGGACGACTGGAAGATTCGCCGTCCGACTCGGGACCGAGCATGCCACCCTCCTCGCTCACATACGACTTGGTGAACTTGCGTTCTTGTGAGATTTCCGGCGGTGGCTCCAAGCCCTGCGAAATATATGACTGGCGCATTTTCTCGCGCTCAGTCGCGCGGACCTCGTCTCTGCGAGCTTGTCGTAGCGCCCGCTGATCGCGACCAATGATGACAGAGTATGTCGTCATTTGGAACGTACAGTCGTTAAACTCGATACGTGCAAATGACTCCAAAGCCATGCGGTCCATGCCCCGGCGATTATTACGGGGCACCGAGTCTTGTAGGCTCGTCTTGGACGATGATGCGACCATGGGCTCGGGAACAGAAAAGTCAACCTCTGATGGCACTACAGTCGCCGATGGCAACATGCGCTGATTTCGCATGTGGCCAGTATTTGTTTGGCCAGTGGGGTTGACGGAAAAGAGGGCGTGGAGCATGTTGGCGCTGATACCAAGGTTGATGCTAGGATCGAAGCCACCGCTCATCGAAGCAGCGTGTTGTTGGGCAAATGCCGAGGGCGTACGAGGAATCGACATGGACATGATATCGAGCGGATGTGTGTCGGCTGTCACTAATCCGGAGTCGGCAGCAAGATGAGCGTGGTCGTCGAGTTGGATTGGCGCAGGATCCGTAGTTTCGGCGGGGGCAGCAGCGGTATTTGTAGCTGAGTCGGCAGTCGACTCAGCAGTCGCGGGTACCACTGAAACAAAGCAAAGTTAGTTGGATTAGTTCTCTTATTGAGTCGAATTTTGAACTAATTTCGCATTAATAGTGGCGGTAGCAATAAACTTACCAGCAACGGCAGGCTGGTCGTCGTTTTGGGTAGAGGGGTTTTCCTCTTCCGATTTCCCACTGGCCTCTTGCTTTGGCCGCTCCACTGCGTCCTTCGGTGGCGATTGCGACTCGGCGACCAGTCCCGAACCGGCAGCGCTTGCGCCAGGCTCTGGCAACACTGAATCAACGGGTGAACCTGCCTTGTCTACTACAGGCATTGACAGGTCTGCCCCAGCAGCTGGCGGTGGTGTTGTTGAGACAGTAGTCTGAGGTTGGTTTTCCACCTGCTTAGCGCTGGACGGATTCTCCTCCGACACATCATTAGACTGTGACACGGCCGGGGCTTCGTCAGGCGTCTTTTCGGTGGGAGACAGTGAGGGCGCAGGGGGCAGCTGGGTAGTAGGTGGGGGTGGTGGTGGCGGCGGCAACATTGTTGGCGGCGGGACTATTTGCGCGTGCGTTGGTCTAGGTGAAGGCCCGTCCGAAGAATCGGAACATATGTCCATGGGGACAGCTTCGTCCGACGACAGCACTTCAGCGTCGTGTTGTTGAGGAAGTCCATGGCTAGCAGTATGGTGGCCTTGATCGGAAACGTTGACAGACGGCGACATTGCAACGGGAAGTGGCGGCAGGGCCACTTGAGACGAAGTCATCGCTGCACAAGGTCACAGCTCGTTCGCCGTCTACAGATAAGTCCAGTATTGTTTTTAGCAGGATTGAATGCCAACAAGGCTCGACTAATGCATCGTCTGCAGCTAAAGATTGGAATTGAATCGATGGTGAGCGATGATTGTGTATTTCACTTTACCAAAGCTCTGTTAAATGATGGCAGGGATGGAAAATAAGGTGAAGAAAAAGAAATGTAGAGAGAAAAAAAAATACCGGCGGAAAAAAAAAAAAAAAAAAAAAAAAAAAAAAAAAAAAAAAAAAAAAAAAAAAAAAAAGACTGTAACAAGGCTACCGAAAGAAGACTTAATCAAATCTGCTGAAGAAAAAAAAAAGTAGGGAAGGAATTAGTTGTTAGCAGTGGATGGAAATTCAGTCTAGCAAGCGCAATAATTTAGCTGGCCAGCCTTTGGGCACGGATAAGCGGGGTGCACGCTGATTGGAGGATACGGCTGAGTAAGCGGCGCAAGCCCCACTCTGATCTTTTGCATCCCTGTTTGCGACGGGCCAGCGTGGGTTATAGTGGTTCTTAGCGGCCAGTCGAGCCGTTTAGTGGCAATTTCTGATGATCGGGGGGAAACGTGCACTGTACCAAACTATTTACAGCGCTGGGAGCCGCTGTACAGCTTCTATAAAAATCGCTTGCGCTCACATGCCTCTTCTCGGCGCGTTTGTCTCGAAGGCAATCAACCCGGCGACCAAGATGTCTCATTTTTCTAATTTAATGTACTAACTTATAGACTACTACTACTACTACTACTACTATTTCTGCTGCAAAAAGACAGCTCGTTCTCCAGCAAAGCGCGACAGGCCTGCGTGTTCGTCCACTGGCAGCTTTGCGCCCTTTGTGATTTCTGTTGTTCGCGACCCCGCATGTCTGGCATCGTGGGCCCTCAGCTTTTGCGACGGCTGCGACTGCTCCCAATGCCGCGCCTCGGCCGGTAACGGCTTCCACCATTGGCCAATGCGCGCATGCCACAGCGATCCGCACAGTTCCCAGAGCCGACTAGCAGCCCGCTTGTACGCAAAGCGCTCATCCTCTCCGGTGAATGCGCCAGCCTTGGTATAGTCGATGGTGCCGGTGTTTCCAGGCTGCCGGCCGGCGTCCTGATCCGGGTCGTACTGTGATGTCGCTGATGGCGTATCATAGTACGAGACGTTTGGCCGGAATGGCGCCGACTGGTCCTGGTAAACCTCGGCAATAGTCTCGGAATATGTGGCGTCTTCGCCGCTCTCAGTAGCCGGGCTTATAGAAGCATTGTTTGCCACGGAGTCGGGGAAGAACAGCTGATCGGGACCGAATTGTGCTCGAACAAACAGCTTGCATCCAGCCTCGTATAAGGCGTCCAAGAAAGTAATAAAGCGCCGGGCTTCATTCTTTTGTGCCGTTGTCAAGGCTGGAATATGGTCGATGATGAACGTGTGATAAGTCGATGCCAATGTAATATAATCAGCAGGGCCCATGGAGCTCGTCAATTCTTCAAATCCAAAGAACGCAGCTCCTTCGTAGGTCTGTGACACATGGATAGCTCGGCCGTAAACGTAGAGAGTCTCAGGCTTCCAGGAAACAGTTTGACTGCCAGGAAACGCGCGTGCTATGAGATCCAACCCATCTTCCTCTAGCAGGTAATTTTGGGGGAGTTGTTGCGAATCTGGCGTTTCTGCTTGCGTATCATCAGCGGTAAAAGTGTCAGTACCAACTACGCCTAACGACTTAATGTCGGAAGCGTTTACAGCTGCAGCCAGCCGTGTTGTATCCGCTGTTCCGCGTCTTCTGTAGTCCTGCGAGCTGTCCATGCTCCAAAAGTCGCAACGCGCCTTGAGGACTTCCACAAAAGCCGAAAAGTCGCTGGTGCTGCCAAACAGCTCGCCCTTTTGCTGCTTCATACCAAACGACAAAAACTTGGTCACCAAGTCCCGGAACGGCGCCGGCGCATAGTCGATACCAGACGCTCGCTGCAGTTCTTCCGGCATGCGGTTAGACGACGCCACCAAAACGCCACCAAGCTGGAAAAATGCAATCATGAGATGATTGAGGATCTTGCTAGCCGCACGGTCGGGCATCTGGAACTCGTCGAGAAACAAAACGGGCGACTCTTTAACAAGCTTCTGGGCCATCCACAGTAACGAGAACGTGTGGCTTTGCTCGGCACTGTCCACGGGAGTCGCACTTTTGCGGTAGGCCTCTAGCTGCGAGAATATGTACAACATAAACGTGTTAAAGTGCCAACGGCGCTTCCGGCTTGTGGGGAGGCCGTCGGCTAACAGATCCAGCATCATCGATTTGCCAGTTCCCACCTCACCCGAGACAAACAGGCCGCGAGGCGAGTCAATCTGTACCGCCTGCTCGTGGCTACTGAGCAGCCGTATCAGCGCCTTGTCTTTGGCATGTGATGATTGCATCAAGCTCTTGAACAGCGGGTTGCGCCATATTGGATGGTTGCGGACTGCCAATTGGCTAGATTCGACTTCACTGGTCTCGTTAGACCGAGCTGTTAATCTAATGACCTCTTCGAGCTTAGTCTGGTACTCATGCGCCGGTACATAGTCCTTCAAGCGCCCATAAACACCTCGAAGATGAACAGCAAGTCGATATTGTGACTGGTCAGCAAGCAAGGTACCGGTCGAGATCATAGACTGGTACTTGACCAGAGGATCTGTGATGGTTGGTACAGAAGAAGAGTAGTAGCGGCGCAAAAGCCGAAGTCGCATTGGATCTGCTCTGGTTTTAGACATTGTAATTCTGTCCGAGCTGTCAATTATCGGTAGACTCCAAGAAATGAGAATTGATGAGTAAGTAATGACGATTATGCCACAATCAAAGTTCGTATCAAGCCAAGATTATATTCTTTGCTATGACGTTTGAACTAGTGAATGTTTATTTGTTAGGGTTTTTTGGACCCTGTCATCAAGCCCATCAAAGCGGCAGCGAAGTTGTACGCAATGCAAGGCTAACAGAGAAATAAGGTTTTAAGTACGCCATCTGCAACGATTGAATTGTTATTCAGCTAACAAAGCAGCCTCAGCTGACTGTAGTTTCCATACTTTGACCATGTAGCGCATAAACCTTCAAGTTCAGTTTGAGTTTTTTGCCATTTTGCGCTTCTGCGGCCGACGTGACTTTTCGCGACGTGGGTTCGGCCAAATCCCCCATTAAGCTTTACGCAGGGGGTTCTCAGTTAGGCTCTGAAAGCTCGGTTTTGCTTGGCTTTAAACGTTTAAGTAAAAGGAACAAGCCTACGACTCGTAGTCACGTGATATTCTACTAGCTACTACTAGTCCCAAAGTACTTACTTAGTTAAGACTAGTTTGTCTTTTGTGGGTCCGCCACCGCGGTTGTCCAGTAAGCGAAGGTTTTTTTTGTTGACGCTCTTTCTTTTCCGCCCAATCCAAGGCAAATTCCATCACGCACCTTCGTGCAGCTTCTTTTTTATTTTTTTTTTTTTTCTAGTTTTTTATTTTTTTTTTCTTGTCTGGCGTTTTTTTTTTGTGCTGATTGTCGTCATCAATCTCTCAGCCGGCAAAATCTTCCTTGAGTCCAAAATCATCGCGTAACTGCGCCTAGCGCTATTTGCCACAGACTATTCGCGTTTTCTTTTACCTCTTTAATGCAAATGTATTAATTTCTTTCTTTGTTTTTATCGCTTTGCTTCTGCTTTGCTGTTGCTCTCAACCCCTACTAGCTACTACCTCAAAGTAGCTAAACCACTAACAACCAAGTCAATACACGAACCACACCCAAACAGGTCTTTTTGTATCTAGTACCAACGTCTTCTCATCTTGTCCTTGGTGTTTTTCTTGCTCTCCGGTCCTCTCTCGACGCCGACCATACCCAATCCGGCCATCGACACGGCTTGTCTCTACACACCATCGTCACAATGTTTTCGCCAAGTGCCGCTGAACAGGGCGTGCAAACCCGCAGTCGTCGCCGTCGCCAGAGACCCAAGGCCGCCGAAGAAGCTGAGCCGCTGCCCAAGGCCAAGCGCCAGCGTCTTCCTCTGAATGGCCAGGCCGCTACCCCCACACCCACCGCGCCGTCCAAGGCTGTCGCCGGACAGCCTGAGACTATTGCGCCTGAGATGACCGAGACTCAGACTACCTCCAAACGTGCTTCGGAGGCATCCCTATCAACCACTGCTGAATACATGGGTTTGGCAATGGATGGCCCTCGCAAAGAGCTGTCAATGCGTACGAAAAAGCCCAAGACTGGCGAGCGTGTCAGCAAGGGCGATGGCAGCGTTGTTCTGGTATGTTTAAACCTCACCTTTGATGGAATCGCAATTATTTGTGTGCTAACATGTGAATTTTCAGGTTACCAACAATGCCTACACTGTCAGCAAGCTGCCTGCGCGTCCCGACCGTATGCGCACCGAAGCTCTGGGTAAGTCTTTTTCTGGTTCGCTCTCATTATGCACACTTTATGCTAACCAGCTTCATCATTTACAGAATCTCAATGCGGTGACCTTTTTCCCTCGACCGGCTACGGCCTTTCTCTTACGCATGCGCACGCCATAGTGTGGCCGTATACCTCCCCGGCCTCGTCTCCCGAAACTTTCACATTTACGCTGCCGCAACCATCAAGGAGCCCGACCGACCCCTTGCCGCTGGGCTCCTTGGTCGCTCCCTCGGCTTCGACTCCTGAGCCTGGTCTCGTCGTCATCGTTCCTTCGACCGGTCGCATTACCTTTTGGGAGTCGATTTCCAGTGCTTCTACTATTGACCTCATGCGCCAACAGCGTCATGGTGTCGAGTACACAATCACTGGACTTTCCAGCGGCGAGAACGCTATCCAGATTACCAGCGCCGATCCGTCTGGCTTCGTCGTTGGTTTCAACAGTGGCCGCCTGGGCTACATTTCAGTTCGTGACGCCCACGGCAGACCGGGAATTTCATTCCAGTTTCTCAACTCCAGCCTGACCCCGGCGTACAACGGCCTTTTGGGCAGCATTCGGAATGCTCTCGGCAAGTACACCGGTAAGGGCGATATTGCTGCCATCCGTTCCGAACGCACCAACAGAATCGGAGAGCGCAACATCACTGCTGCCACTACAAAGGGCAAGCTGATGGCCTGGAGATTCCACCGTGGCGGGCAAAACGAGCTTTTAAATGAAGTCGACCTGCGCGATTCTCTTCTGTCTTCCGTCCACACTGCAATTCCCGAGACAGCGGATTTCCCTGACGAGTCCTTTGAGGTTTTCGACTTCACCTACGTCCCCAAGGGCATGGATGCCAGACACATGGACATGAGCCGCCTCAGCAACGCTCTTGGTTCCGACGGCTCGTCTGAGCAACACCTTCTGCTGCTGGTTGGTCTTACCAAGCGCTACACTACTCGCTACTGCTTGATTGAAGTCATCATGGCCCACACCTCGTGCAACATTGGCATGCTGCGTCCCATTTCTTCCTATACCACACCCGCCAAGATTCAAAAAAACCAGCCCCGGCCAAGAATTTACCTACCCCGTCCGGCTCTTGTCGCCTTTGCCATTTTCGGTCACTCAGTTGTCATCGCCTCGATCGCCAACCCGCCCGAATCTCCCGAATCACAACTCCAAGAAGAAGTCACCCACGCTCTGCCCGACATGTTTGAAGACACTATCGATTTACACGAAGAGTCGAACCAAGATATTACGGCTTCCGGCTTCGAGGAGCTCCCCCCGCAACAACAACAAAACAGCTACGAGGACGTGTGGACTCACAGACATGTGAAGCCCAAGAGCCCCGCCGCTGTCATTGCCGTTCGTGGTATCGGTCTCATTCGCATCGCTGCCAACGATGTCGACAATTTTGCGAGTGAGCGCGCCCCCGAGGTTACGGCCAAGAGCAAGCTCGAGCAGACCGTCTTCTTTGGTTCCAAGGCCGGGACTCCCCTGGTCTTTGATGGCCGGCGCGAGGCTCATTTCACCAATGAGCAGCTGAGTGACGCGGCTGTCAAGCTCAGTCAGGAGATTCTGAGCTCTACCAACTCTCATATTGGTACTCTGCCGATTGGCATGGCTGAAAATCTTGCCAGCCGCCGTGATGCCCTTGATCGGTTGATTAAGCACCTGCGCTCCACAAACGTCCAGCTTAGCCGCACGGCGAGATGGCAGCTTCTGTGGAACGCCGAGAAGATGCTTATTGCGTCTCTTTTGTGGGCGCGCCACGAGGAGTACATGGCGGCCAGCGACTCGGCCAACAGAGAAGAGACGTTTATTCGCCGTTTGATCTTTTTCATTCACGAAAACCAAAAAAAGGACATGAACCAGGCCATTGGAGAACTTGATGCTGTGCGCCACTGGTTCATTTATGACGTGTGGCGTATGGACCTTTTCATGGCCTGGATCTATGAATCTGTCAAGGTTATTTCTAAGCACAAACTTTCGGATGAGGCCGAGGTTACTGCCAACATTACCGATGCTCTCGATCTCTACGTCATGTCTCTTGGCGCTGCCTACAAGTTCCGCGAGGACAACCTTGATGCGTACGGTCTTGGTGAGGAAACGCTCTACCACGGCGTTCTCGAGAACTACTCGGATCTCCCCGAGCCGTGGACAGGCCAGAAGCTCGTGTCTACCCAGGTCAAGAAGCTCCTTGATATGTGCTACCGCTGGATCAAGACGTACAATCACGTTCCTAGCAAGCAAAATGACGGCAAGCAGCCTAGCCGCGAAGCCCTGGCCGATATCATCAGCGGTATCCCTGGTCTGACGGACTATTCTCTGCTCTCGACTCTGGAGCAGGCGCGCTTCTCAATGGAAAGCCCAATTGCCAGTGAGTCGGCGTATGGCCAGCAATGCCTGAAGCAGTACGAGAACGACAAGTACGACAAGGTTATTCCCCTTTCACAACTTGATCTCTGGGAAGAGGCCGAGGCTCTGGCTACCAAGCACAACAGCTGGCAGGCCGTTGCGGAGATTTTGGTCATGCGCATTGATGCTCTGAACAAGAAGATTGCCCAAGACAAACGACTATCTCCTGCCGAGATTTCACGCATTGAGCGCGTTGTCGAAGACCAAAAGCAGCGGCTGGAGTCTTACTTTGCCAAGGTTGGCAAGGAGTTTGCGTACGCTGCCTACGACGTTCTGCTCAAGCATCATGGAGTTTCGGGAGTGCTCGACTTTTCTGGCGACCACAAGGGCTTCAAGACTACGTACCTGCGTGGCAAGGGAGAGCTTGCGCGCATCTCTTGGATCCACGATGTACAGCAGGAGAAGGATCTTAGCCATGCTGCTAACACGCTTCTGAGTCTAGGTTCGTCGAGGGAGCAGAAGGTGTGGAACAAGAAGATTGAGCTGAGTCTGGGCAAGCTCGCGCTTATGGCCAACGATAGCTCTGCCAAGTCCAAAGCTCAGACTGATGCGAAGCCCAACACGCTTGCCTTTGATAGCAGCGATGAGAAGCGCATGGCTGACGTTGACAAGCAGCTGCTTGTCATTAAGATCCAGGATGCCCTCTACGCTCAGGTGTACGCTACGGCACGCGAGGCCATTGATGAGACTGCCGAAGTGGAACTGGCTATGGAAGTGTATGCTGCCAACATTCCCAAGTCGCAAAAGGTCCTTGAACAGGTGTTTGAGAGCTCTATGCAGCAGCTGCTCCAGCATGAGGCTCTTGATCCGCTGAGTCTTATTGACCTTTTGACTTTGGGAAGATACGACTCTCACGACTTTGCGCCCTTCTTCCTTGCGCTGGAGGTTGCCGAGGCGGCGCTCTTGGGTGAGGACCTCAAGAAGACGGCGCGCTTGATTTGGAGAAGGTGCCTGATTGCGGATGACTGGTCAGTCATCAACGCCACCCAGTCGCGTGATGACTCTGAAGTTCTGCACACGCTTGCGCAGACGCAGTTTTTGATGACGGCGCGTAAGCTGTTTATTCGCTGTGAGTCACTATTTTGCCTGAATACTACTGATTGAAACGTATTGTGCTAACCAGTTTGACGACACAGACCAAGACTCCAAGGCAATCTTCCGCCCCCTGAAGCCGTCAGAGGCCATTGGCGTTTACACCGACGCGCCCGATCGCCGCTTTTCCGACATGGAGCTGGCGTATCAAGACAAGCTCCTTGCGGCAGCGGCATGGGAAGACTCTGTGCTGCAGGAGTACATGGACAAGCACCGGCTGGAGCACTGGGCGCAGACTATTACGACCAACAAGCAGACACTGGTTAGCCTTGAGATGGAGGCAATTGTGCCGATGACGTCGTTCTCTCGCGACACCAACTACTCGTCCGAGTCGGAATCTGGCGCTGGAGCTGGCGAGCCCAAGACTCCGCCGCGCGAGGATGCGGCTGCGGAAGCGCCGGCAAGAACAACGCGCTCGTCTAAGCGGCTGGATGGGTCGAAGCTTGGCGGACTTGCTTGAGGTTTTAGGGCTGGTGTATGTTTTTTTTTGTTGGTTGGTGGTGAAGGAAAGGCGAAGAGAAAAAAAAAAGATGTTTGTTTTTGGTCGGTTCCGCTGGTTGATGCATTGTTATGCCCAAAGGCTTAGATTCTCTTGTTTCACTCACTCATTCACTCACTCATAATTCCCCTCTCACTTTTCATTTTGCTTCTTTTTTTTCTTCTTTTTTTTTTCTTAAACTTTTATATGATTAAAGCGTCTCGGGTTGTTTTGGTTTCTTTATCTACTTTGTACAGTCTTGCTTTTACTTCAAGTTTGACTGACGATGGTTATTTTTATGTCTTTTTTGGAATTTCTGGTTTCCCAATTGTTATCTTTGGGGCAATAAATAGACCACGCTCTTTTTGATTTTTTTTTTCTCGATTGTATTTCCATTTCATCTTTGTTGCGGCAGTTCAAGAAGGCTGGCCAATGTACTGACTCTTCAATGTACTCAATCCTCAATATACTCAGTCCTCAATATACTCAGTCCTCAATATACTCAGTCCTCAATATACTCAGTCCTCAATATACTCCTTGCAGTAAGTGCTCTGTATATCCACCAGTGGCGCTATTAACACACAATCTTCTGCATGGTATCTATCGGTACTGCGTAGCCAAGGAACAGTACCACCACACATTAGACGATAAGAAATTACATCTTCTCCTCTTTATTTCTGCCGCTTGCTTTTTTTTTCAGCTTTGCTCTACATTCACACAACCCTTTTATCTCATCCCACTTTTACATCAACACATACAAATGGCCACCGACGCCGACCCCGCCACTTACCAGCTCGAACTCGCCACCGGCGCCGGCCCCCGCTTCCGCACCGTCCTGCGCACTCCCGCCCGCGCCTGCTCCGCTGCCGAAGTCCCCGTGATCTCTCTCTCGGGGCTGACCTCGCCGTCATCAACACCAGCCTCACGCACGGCCGTCGCCATCGCCATCCGCCGCGCCGCCACGCACACAGGCTTCTTCTACATCCGCGACCACGGCATCCCACCAGCGACGATATCGCGTGCCGAGGCATTTGCACGGCGTCTTTTTGCGCTACCCGATGCGCTCAAGGAGCGTGTGGCGCGCGCCAAGTCGGCATACTTTAATGGCTGGGCGCGGCTGAGCTCCGGTCAGATCTCGCCGTCGGAAACGCGCGATCGCAAGGAGGGCTACATGTTCCGCTACGACCCCCAACTTGACCCGCTGAGCACGGGGCCTGTCCCCGAAGAGGTCCGCAGCGGTCTCATGTGCGAGGACTTTGTGTGGGGTCTGGAAGACGAGATACCCGGGTTCAAGGAGGCCATTGTGGAGTATTGGTGCGAGTGTTTAACGCTGGCGCGCGCGCTGATTGGCGTGTTTGCGCTGGCCATGGGCGCAGAGGAAACGTACTTTGACAAGCTGGTCACGTACCCTGGCAGGTCAGTAGTCGTCTTTCTGTATTTTCTGCATCATCAGCTAAATAGCAGCTTTCTAACGTGGCAATCAATACAGTGATGCCGTGTTCAACTTCTACCCAGCCAACAATGCGCCCACCGGTACTCAAATCGACGTCGGCATCGGCGCCCACACGGATATCCAGGCCTTTACCATCCTCTGGCAAGACTCTATCGGCGGGCTTCAAGTGCTCGACAGCAGCGGCCAATGGCTCAGCGTGCCGCCTATTGCCGATACCTTTGTCGTCAACATTGGCGACTTTTTGGCGCGACTGTCCAACGACCACTTTCAGTCCACAGTTCACCGCGTCTTCAACTATTCGCGCAAGGATCGGCTGTCAATGCCCTTCTTCTTTGGGCTGAACTTTAACGAAAAGTGCAAAGTGCTTGATAGTTGCACCAGCGCGGATGATCCGCCAAAGTACGAGCCAATTAGCTGCGGCGAGGTGAGTTCTCTTACACAGTAGTACATATAACTTAAGGTTCCTCTGAGTACTAACGTCACGTGCTACATACAACAGTGGTGCCGTCTGCGCATCGGCAAAACCATTAGAGAGCCGTAGAATAAGGGTTAACAACACGAGCTAAATATACGCAACCCTAACGAACGGCTTAACTACATGTTACCAAGTTTTTACCACCACAAGAACTAAACAAGCTCTTTTTTTTCACCGTTTATTGTCCCGAAGGTGACAGCCGAGCTCCCAGCAAGGGCCGGGCTTGACCAGCGCACGCACATAGAGATCATTTCCCGTTTGTCCAATTTTTCGTTTCTCTTTTGTTCGCCGTGCATCAAGAGGAGCCAAAATGCAAGTGCAGGTTGGCAAGTTGGATGGATTGGCTATTTACAAGTAAGTAGTACTAGTACTATTTATTACAGAAGCAGCAGAGAAGAACAGAATCAGAGCTTTGCTCGCTTAGTGCAAGGGAAAATAGGGAACTTGACAAAAGGGCTCTGTGCTCGGGCTGGGCTGGGCTGGGGTCAAGCAAGTCGGTCTGGCGCGGGCCCTGGACGGTTGGTTGGTTGGTTGGTTGGTTGGTTGGTTGGTTGGTTGGTTGGCTGGGAAGAAAGAACCAGGAGTAAAGGAAAAAAAAAAAAAAAAAAAAAAAAAAGGGAACTAGGGCCAAGGAGTTGGTTATTGAACAAGAAATAAAGGAAGAAAAAGAAAATATCAACCATCAAGGAACCCTGGGAACTGGAAAAGTGAAGTGCCAACAAAGGCAGGACCAGCAGGACAAGCCCCCCAGGAAAAGAAGACAAAAGGAAAAAGAAGCATTAGCATTCCAATCAACCTTTACTGCGCTCTCAATCTAGACTATCCTCAGTCTGGACTGGCGAATCTGAAGAGTAAAATTGATCTCTTCGTTTCCCCTGGAGTTCCACTTCCATTGACAATCACGGGCCAGGGCGGCCGTAATATCGACCCTAGCAGACAGACCCTAACCGAGCAAGCAAACCTCGGATGCAAGTCTCCTTTTGGACTTTTTTTTTTCTGTTGTTCTTGCGGGCACGTCATTGTTTTTTTTATTAGTTTTTTTTTTTTTTTTTTTTTTTTTTTTTTTTTTTTTTTTTTTTTTTTTTTTTTCTTCAATAATGAGTGTCCATTTTGTTAATGGAATTCCATTCCTTTATATTTCAATTAAAACCATATTGTTTATTGGTGATGGACTTTGCTCATGAACAAGAAGAAGGCGAGGCACCAAGAGAAGGAAAACCAACAAGACAAAAAAAAAAAAACAAAGGACGGCTCGATGTTACGGAGTGATAGAGGAGCAGAGCAAAAGGGAAGAGAAGGAAGCCACCATCTTGAAAAGGAAAGCTTCGCGAACACGACAGTGCGGTGAAGGGCTCGCTCGGGAAGGCTGGTTAAGAAAAGAAAGGACTAGAGAAATAGGGTACAGATGGAGGAATCAAGCAAGATTCAACAAGAGCGGCCTGATCAAATTTCACGGTGTGATTATCTTAAGCCGGGCAGACCTTGGAGATGATCTCTCGGTGACTTGAGAAAGAACGAATTTATTTTACAAGTCTCAAAGCGTTCCGGTTCTAAAGCTCAGCCCAGGGCGACATAGATTGGACTCGATTCGAATCGACTTTGACTCGGTGGTTGTCAGGATTAGTTTTATTTCCTCTGTTGCTGATTTTTCGGTTCAAGCTCAGCTAAGTCCAGAGAATCTTTCACTGCATATATTAGCAAGGAACAGCAAGTGAGAAAAAAAAGAAGAAAAAAAAGAAGAAAAAAAAGAAGAAAAAAAAGAAGAAAAAAAAGAAGAAAAAAAAGAAGAAAAAAAAGAAGAAAAAAAGAAAAGGCGGGCAAGACTGTCCAAATCAAGGCAATCTGGCGAAAGTAGTCAAACCAAGGTTACTACCACGTAAAAAGTGACCTGCTATAAGAAACAAAAAAGACGCTGTATTTAGTTTAACAAAGAATAGGCTGTTTTCCGTCTCCTGGTCGGTGAAGGGGGGGGG
>LKBB01000269.1:10013-30245 GCA_001513885.1 Thielaviopsis musarum
CCCCCCCCATTTCTTCACATTTTATCTTTTTTTTAATAATTATTTTCTTTTTTATTTTCTTTTTTTTATATAAGAAAGCCAAAGGAAGATAATTCCTCCAAGCACAGATCAGAACCTTGACAAACAAGGCAAGACCCTTGACAAACAAGGCAAGACCGGAGGTTGCAGAATTTTCACTCTTTATTTCCCGGCCATGACTGCATTCTACATTTGTGACTCTGTTATCACACTACCATCAGGTAGACGAGGGATTTTTTACGAATGCTTTAATTTTCCCTCTTTTTTTTTTTTTGCTCTCTTGCGTAATTCTGACCACACTTGAGGTCAAGTCTTCGATAAGCCGCCCTACGGTATTTCATTAGCAGGAACACCAGGATTTCCCCGGCTGTAAGGAGGGGTTATCTCCAGAAAGGGCTGAGCCGTAGAGAAAAGAAAAAGAGAACAAAAAAGAAAAAGAGAACAAAAAAGAGAAAAAAAAAAGAGAAAAAAAAAGAAGAAAAAAAAAGAAAAGAAAAAAAGAGAAAAAAAAGAAAAAAAAGAAAAAAAAAAGAAATCAGCCTCATGCTACGCAGCCAAAGCAGTTGAGTTGACTTGAGTGCAACGTGGAATTTAGCCTCGGCCAATTCAGAGGGTGAATTCAACGGCAAGTCTTGGGATCTTTTATCCTCGTGTGAAGTGTTGTAAGCGCCGAGTTAGATAGTAGCATTTCCCAAACATGCTCAGGATTGGGACGGATGTACTGCTACTTACTTGCTTAAGTATGTATGCAAGTGAGTGCTGGCTGTGTAGTTCCTTTGCTACTAACTTGGGGTATGAAGAAAGTCTGGCTTTGGCAAAGAGCCCCACCAATCATGTGACTGCATGAGAGTAATGAGCTGTTGTGTGAACAGGCCATGAGATCTTATTTGAGAGTGAATCTCACAACCATCTCACGCACTTGTCACTGTAACCAAATGCGTATAAGTCTGCATGGAGCAAGTGAGCCCATGATAAATTCTGCCTTTCAGCGCCAACGCCGATTCTTTTTTTTCTTGAGATTATAGAAGCAGCACAAAACAGCACATGTAGAGTTCTACACTGTATCATGTATACGTATTTACAAAAAAAAAAAAACTTCCAACGCAGAATAACTAGTGTAACACCAGATCTTGACAGCTTCGATCCCGAGAACAACCTTAATATAAACTCTCCCGTCCCGGCGGCTTTCCCCCCCCCCTCTCTCTCATCACCACGTGCCAAAAACGCTTCCCATTCCGCATTTTAAAAATAGAAAGAAAAAAAAAGTCGTTTAAATCAAGGCTTTAATAACTTCTTCGTCCCGAAGCTCGAGATAATAATAAAAAAAATCAAACAATGGGAATTTCGTGCGTGGAAGGGGGCCAGGAAGGAAGGGCAACACGACAATATCCCGGGATCTTTTTTTTTTCCCTTTGGGTTGTCGGAAGTCACGTCCGAAGCGAGCTCCGAAGGGACCCCCAAAAACCACACCACGCCCACCCCAGGTTTTCTTTTCTTTTTTTTGTTTTGTTTTTTTTGGGACATTAAATGAAAAAGAGGGAAGAAAATGATAGTTATGGTTCTTTATTCCTTTCTCGGTTGGGATGAATTTCGTTCCTGCTTTTGGCTCTGGGGGGTGGTGCTACTATAGGGCTGGCTATAAGGGCTATATATATACCAAAGTGTAACTGATTAGGGACAGTGGAAATGAGAGAACGTGGTTAATGTACATCTATAAGGTATACGTGTAAAAAATTTCATGGTATATGTTTGTGTTGATGCGTCCAAACATTCTCGTCCCCTCCTCCTCTCTTTATAGCCTCTCCCCTTTCGCTTCTCTCCATTCTCTCCGACTCATCTGCTATCTTTACATCCCCTCCCCCCTCATAGTCCCTCCCATCATAGTCCCTCCCCCTCATAGTCTCTCCTCTGAATTTACGCCTTGGGCGAAGCCTCCGCCGCCGGAGCAGCCGCCGCCTTCAGCAGCGCCTGCTTCTCCTTGCCACCCCAGTGGTTGTAGTCGAGGTAGCGGTAGCCCTGCGTCAGCTGCGCACCCTCGTTGACAAAGTGGCAGGCAAAGAGCAGGTAGTTGCGCGGCTGCACGGCCAGCGCGTAGCGCATGAAGACGCACGAGTAGACGACGAGGGCGCCAGTCATCTGGCCCGAGATGCTGTACGGGGGAGGCGAGTTAGCAGTCATTTCTTTACCCAGCTCAGGAGGGAATCTTTAAAAAGGTCGGAACTTACAGAGAGGCATCCTTCTGGGTGTCTAGGACGGCGGCCACGGGAATACCAAAGTTGGAGACGGGACCCCAGAAGTCTATACAACACACGTCAAGTTAGCTTTATCTTATCTCTTGCTGTCTGACAAACACCTGGTACAAGATTCGTTTCGGGCTCGCCTAAGCAACCGCTGCATTTCTGGGTCCTGTTTCAATCTTTTCTCTCTCGTTTGGTGGTTCCTCAAGGTCTCTGCGGCTGCAATTGCCGAATCTGTGCGCCACTTGGTGTGCATCTCTTGAAGCTCGCTCTGTGTCATTGTCGTTCGGATCTGTTCCGGCGCAAGTCGCTGGACTTTTAAAACCGGTCGCAAAGTCCGGATCTTGAGCGCTTATCGCTAAAACAATAGCGTTATCTCTGCAACCATGGAGTTATCTCCAGCGAGATCGCTCTCACATGTAGTCAACACCCTCGTCGTTAGCCGCGAGAGCAACTCAAGTCCAGATTCTCAGATTTTCCGGCAAGTATAATGCTCAAGTCCGCAAATTGTCGTCGAATCGGGTGCTGTCTCTTGCGCAGCTATTGCGGTTTTTCTTTTCTTTTTTTTTTTCCCCCGAGCCTGTCATACAAGAAAAAAAAATCCGCCGCTGAGAAACAACACCCATGTCCTGCACCACCGTCATCTTCGCAGAGCCTCACGCAAAAAAAATCCTTTTTGTGGTATTTTTTCGAGGGATTTCAGAACAAGGCTGAGCGAAGTTGGCGAGCCGGCGGGGGCAAAAGACAGCGACGGGGGAAACGGACGAGCGTCGAGGGGAGCGCATCGCAGACGCGGAGTACGGGATGAAATCGCAATCGGAATCGGCCGGAAGGTAAGTCGAGAACCAAGAAGACGCATTTGTCGCCAAGCGGCAGACGAGAGAGATTCGGCGGCTGTGGCGGAACCGCGGAAACTGGCAAGTTTCTCCGCCTTTTTTTTTTCTTTCTTTTTTGTTCGGTTGTCTAGAAAGCCACCACGAGAGCAATGCTGTTGTTTCCGAATGGGCCCTCCCATCCGCCGCCAGAGAAACAAAAACAAAGAAAGATAGAAACAGGACCCGTCGGAAGTTGCTGCTAGGCCAATTTGGTTGCTGTCGCTGCAGTGCCGCCGGGTTTTCTGCGGCTACATCACGAACATGTCTCGCAACCCCGGAAAAAAGAAGAAAAAGAAAAAGAAAAAAAAAAAACTCACGCGTCGAGCAGACGTAGTCCAGGACGGGGTTGGACCGGATCTTAGCGTTGATAGCCTTGATAAAAGCAGCCATTTTAAATTTTCTTTTTTATGTACTTTAAAAAAAACGTTAAAAAATTATTGTACAAGGGAAAAAAAAGAAAACAGAGGGAATGATGGAAGTTGAGGAAAATAAAGAGAAAGAGAAAAAAAAAAAAAAAGTATTGCCCTGTAGACGGAAAACCAAAGTGGAAAAATGCTGGAAAAAGGGCCCCAGTTCGAAAACGCCGGGTGGATTTTCAAGGTGCGGGAAAACGGAAACACTAAGCGAAGGCGAGCGCTTTTCGCTTCCTGACTGGGTGTAGGGTTGGTTGGGGTTGTGCGTATGATTACAGTGTCTAAAGTGCGCCAACACTGTCCTGAACACATAAATAATAAGAGTGACACAGTGTTAGTAATAATAGCAATGCTGATAATGATAATGACGCTATGAACAACAACAACCCTCTAGACAAACAAACCCAATGCCTTTCCCTATCCCAGGTTTTTCACACGCCAATTAAGCCGAGCTCCCGCTCAAGCAAGGTATCGATACGTCGGCACATCAGCATCTTCTACACGCTCAATGTAATCTCTGGCCAAGAGGTCCTCAATACGCCGCTTGACCAGCGACACATCGGGACTGAAGCGCGCCGACATTTGCTTGATGACTTCCGTTATAAGCGGCGAGTGTCCGAGCTCCTTGCGTTGCCTGGTGATTGTTAGAGTCTCTTCTCGAAAAAAAAAAAAAAGCAAAAATAAAGGGATACTCACTTCATGATGCGCACCACCGCTGCGTCAATCAGATGCGACCGCGACTCTTCATTCTTGCGCTCCGTCTCACGCCGCTGCACATCATTCTCCAGCTTCGCTGCCGCCGTAACCACCGGCGCCTTGATGCGGATAGACTTGCTGACAAACTCCGTGTTGAACTCGAACCGGTCGCCGGGCTTGACGCTCTTGGTCGCCGGCGTCTTGAGCAGCACGCGGCACTTGGGCGCCACCGCCAGCGCCATCAGCGTGCGCACCAGCTCCGCCATGGGAATCAGCGTGGCCGCCTGGATCTCCTCGAGCGAGCGCGACGTGCCGTGCGGGACGTCGTTGAATAAGTCCACCACCAGCACGCCGTGCACCGGCATGTTGACTTCGTACCTGCGCTGGCGTGCCAGCGGGCCCTTTTTGCCGGGTATGGCGGGAAACGTGCACACCACATCGGCCGAGCCAAGGCTGCCGACCCACGTCAGCTTGCGGCCGTTATGACGCCCGAGATAAAACTGACTGATGGAGTCGACAGCCGGGGCCAGACTGGCCGGCCACACGAGGGATTCAAGCTGCATGTCGCTCGACGTCGGGCCCGTCTTGTGCTGGCCGAGAATATCAGCCGGCCAGCAGCCGTTGGTCAGCACGGTGACGGACACTTCAACGGCCGGTGCGTCCTCGGTATTCGTCTCCGTTTGCTTGCGGTACGCGCTCGTCAGCTCCGACGATATTTCCAGGTCGCGCAGCATGTGCTCGAACTTGGTCGTGTAGTTGTTGCCAAACTCTTGCTTCATGCGCGAAATCATGAGTTTTTCGGCATCAGAGCCTTCGGATTTAGTAGACATGAGACGACGCGCCAAATGCTTCTGGTAGTAGCGCTCAAACATATCCTTTTGTTCGATGAAGCGCACAACCTTGATTATTCGGTTGATCACCGTCTCGACATCGGTTTCTTCCTTGCCACGGGCAATCTTGCGGAGGGTTTCGTCGACAAAAAGGGAAACGAACTCGGCTGAGCGGGCAAAGCGGTTGATAAAGTCTGAGAAGCCCTTGCTGATGGCCGCTTCAACATGCAGTGCGCCACCACAGCACTTGGCAATGATTTCGGCAAAGCAGTCGTCCAGCTCCAGGATTTTATTGACCCAAATCATGGCACTGGCTGTCTTCTGGGCCACTACGGACTGCGTCGTCTGCTTGGCCGAATCGTCTCCGTCCGTCTTGGCTGGAGTAGAAACATCGGTTTCGATGAGTGTCTTTTCAATAACGTTGCCGCGGGCAACAACCTTTGCGCGCAGTGCTGCGTTGAACTCGGGTGTGCTGGGGTTGACGAGCAGTTCTAACTGGTAAAGGTTTCTGATGTCGTCAAAGCTGCGTGAGTCAATCATACAGCACAGTCCGCTAGACGTCATGTTGACGAATTCCTTTAGAGGAGCCCTGATGAGTTCGTTGTGAACAAGTTGGGTCAGGTCCTCGAGAGTCGATTCGAGGATATAGATTCGGCAGCGCTCGGTTTCTTCGCGCAGTCGGCGGAAGCACGTCGTGACCCATTCGGGGGTGTTTCCCGCGGAAAGAAGTCTCTCTCTCTCGGCAGAGTAGAATTCGCGGCTCTGCTTGATAAATTCGGGCTCAAGGATGGCCTCATACAGACGCTGCGAGTCTTTGGTGCGCTCATCCAGAACCAGGCCACACAGCAGATCCACGCAGCCCTTGATAGCGGACCGGTTAATGAGCTCACCATTGCGCTCCATTTCAATCTGCGAGAGAATGGCGCCAATCAGCAGCGTCTGCACCGTCAGGGTCTTGTGGGTATCCAGTGGCACTTTGAGAATGTGGTCGCGGAAGATGGCAATGGTCGACTCGAAGATGGACGGCTCGTGGTTGGCCTGCGAATAGTTGCGATCTAGGTACATGCAGACGTCGGCAACCATGGACATGGCATGCTGGTGTTCTTTCCATAGGTCGCGAACAGCTAATAACAGGTCCTGACCGTGCTGGCGACGTTCGTTTAGAGAGCCGGCGGCATCAAAGATGTAGGCCTCGATGTTGGGCGCAATGGCCAGGCGAAGGCGTGGAAGTAGCGACTCGTGGAACCAAACGATTTCCCGCTTACAAATTTTGTCGTAGAGAAAACTGCCGTACCTCTTAACGGTAATGCTGTAAACAAGGCCGTGGAGGTCTTCAAAGCGGTGAAGCGAGGATCGGCAGTGGTGGATGTCGACGATGGCGCTTTCGAGTTTTTGCCAGAGCGCTTCCATGTCGGCTTCGGTGCGGTTGGGGGCGGCGTTCTGGGTTGTTAGCTTCTTATAGGCAGTGGTAGAAGTTGCTTCTCACAGGGAATAGTAGAAGTTGCTTCTCGCAGGAAATACTACAAGTTAGAGACGGCGTACTCTGATGGATCCGGGCGCGCGGATTCTCGAATGCAAGCGGCCACCGCCACTGGAGCGTCCGGACATCATTTTGGCGGGTGATGACGATTAAGTAGGAAGAATTGATGGCGGAGATGAGAATGATGGTAATTGTATTAATCGGTGGTCAGCGTGGAAGAAGTCGTGAAAAGCTTGGGAAGAAGTCGTGAACAAGGTGTGGAAGAAGTCGTGAACAAGGCGTGGAAGAAGTCGTGAAAAGCTTGGGAAGAAGTCGTGAACAAGGCGTGGAAGAAGCCGTGAAAAGCCCGGGAAGAAGCTGCGAAAGAAAGGATACAAGCAAAAATGATTGGCACAAAGTACTAGAAGTTTCTAGCGGCTGGGCTGGCTGAACAAGGCAAATACAAAGATAAAACAGTCGTGTGTTATTGCTGTAGTGATTGTAGCGGGGTGTTTATCTCAGTTCACCTGGGCGGGCACTTGGCTGAGTCTACCTGGGCGGGCACTTGGCTGAGTCTACCTGGGCGGGCAAGTGTGCAGACAGAAGACGCGATTAGCCAGATGGTGACAATTGATTGGCTCTGAACTACGGGCTAATTGGTAAACACTTCTAGCAGACTAAAAAATAAAATAAAAAAGTAATCACCTCTGGCAGTAGAAAAATAAAAATAAAAATAAAAGAATAGCATTCCAGCGTGCCGGAGAAGCTGAAGCTGGGTGGTTCAAGACCTGGGCGGGCCTCTGGCTTTAAGTAAAGTATGTACTTTAACGCTAATCTAGCGAAGCTTTGGGGTTTTTTTTTTTAGGCAGGGGTGGGTCTGGTAGGCAGGCAAATGTTTCTTATCGATAAGACATTTTCTTAACTGGAAAAAAAAAAGGTCCGTCGTCATAGGTAGAAAGTGGAAAGGCTCCAGATGTTGAACTTTTATTCCCAATTCCACGTCCATCAATTCCCAATTTTTCGTAAAAGTCCTCAACATGTCTTCTTTTAGAATATCTTCTGCGCTTTTCCGACGAGCCCTTCCCACGGCGGCCCCGCTTCTGCGCCCTCGAGCCGTGGCATTCGCGACTGTTCCGAATACGTTTCTGCGCGCCGTCCCTCTCCGGAGCGCCGTCCGCTTTTCGTCCTCCTCGCCGTCTTCGTCTTCCTCGTCGTCTTCGCCCTCCGCGCCAGCCGAAACATCATCATCAGAGCCCAACTCGCCGGCTGAAACACCGTCAGAAGAGTCCAGCAACGTACTGGCGCGCAAGCTGCAGGAACCACACTACCAGCTCTCGTTTACGTGTGTGCCGTGCGAGACGCGCTCGACACATGTAGTGTCCAAGCAAGGCTACCACCACGGATCAGTGTTGATTACGTGTCCCGGCTGCAGCAACCGGCACGTGATTAGCGACCACTTGAATATCTTTGGCGACAAAAAGGTTACCGTGGAGGATTTGCTGCGCGAGAAGGGGCAGGGAATTACAAAGGGAGTGTTGGATGAGAATGGCGATGTTGAGTTTGTGTGATTCAACCAGGAGATGAATGGTGGAAGACTGAATGGACAAGTGTACGATACAATGTAAAGCAATATATGACAAATATACAATATAAAAATACAGAATCAAAACCTTTTAATACACAAACGCCGTCCCATGCAAAACACTACTTACTACCATGCCAACACCCAACTACTAGTACTATTAGTAGTAGTACCAGCTACAGCTACTGCTACTACCAGCCCTTGTAACTCTGCCGCATCGCCTTGTGGTCCTTTCCTCTCTGCTGCCGCGTAACCTTTTTGCGCTCAAACTTCTTGCGTTTATCACGCCCGTACTTTTCAGGAGCCGCAACGGCCTCGATCTTGCGCTTCATCTGGCGCATCTTTCTGCGCGCGCGCACCTCGCCGCGCACCTCGAGCAGCATTGCCGTGTACGCCGCGACGCCCACGCGCTTCTTCAGCAGGTCCATGAGGATCTGCGCGCGCGTGCGCACGCCCTCGTGCTTGGCCTTGAAGGTCTCGTCAATGCTGAATGGCGTCGAGATGCTCGGGTCAGTCACGTGGTATAGCGGGAAGAGGACGGTCTTGAGGTATGTCGGTAGCGACGAAGGGGAGACGCGGCGGCAGAGCGTCTCGAGGACTTGCATGGCGGCTACCTTGGGGTAGATGGCGAGAGCGCGCGGGGCGGTGCCGCGGCGGAGGATAAAGGAAAGCTTCTTGAAGAGGAAGTGCAGGTTGAAGGACTTTGTTTCGAGGGAGTCGGATTCTGCTTCGGGGTCGAGTTCGACGGGTTGTTCTTCTTCCTTTTCTTCTTCCTTTTCTTCTTCCTCCTTGTCCGCCTCATTCGTCTCCTCCACCTTCTCCTCATTCGTCTCCTTCTCCTTCTCCTCCTCCTCCGCCTCCTCCTCCTCCGCCTGCTCTATCCTCGCTCCCTCCACCTGTGCCAGATTCTGGCCCAAGAAAATCAACATCTGCCCCGCCTCCAGCGCCAGCGCCTCCTCCATCTCGCGCGTCGTCAGGATCCGCAGCGCCAACCGCGCAAACCGCTGCACGCCGTCGGGGCTCAACTGCTGTCCGTACGAGCCCGTCATGACGTCTGCATCCGCGCGTCTATTCGCCGCAAAGTCCATCAGATACTGGCTCACTAGCCGCGCCGCATTCAGCTTCACTGCATTCTCGCTGTGCACCATGAACCGGCTGGCCCCCGTCCACACTGCCGCGCTGCCCGGTGCCAGAAGCGTGTCGGGCACGCGCACCGTCAGCGTGCGCACCACGTCGACCACCACATTGGCCAGGTCGGCATCGACTTCAGGCTGTTCGACGCCGTCTGCCGGCTCGGCCGGGAGCGTCTCGCCAACGTGCTTGAGCAGCAGCTTCAGGTCCTTGACATTGTCGGACGCCGTCGGGCCCGTCTCAAAGTACAGGCCAAAGGTCTTGAGCGCCAGCCCATACACTGCAGCGTTGTCGGCGCGCTTGGCCACCCAGCCGCGCAGCAGACCCAAAAAGGTAGCGGTGTGATCGGGGCCGGCGCGGCGGAAAATATGCTTAACCAGCTCGGCGGCCGCCAGCCGGCACTTTTCCGAGTCGTCGTTGGCCAGCACCATGACCAGCGGCAGGAAGCACGTGGCGGCCACCTCCTGCACAAAGTCGTCGGCCGACTTTTGCAGCAACAGGTGGATAATCTCCATGACGGACACGCGGCCGCCCTCGCGCTCGTACTGCAGGTTGGACACGATAAAGGCGAGCTGCTTGGCCCAGCGCGCCTTTTTCTGCGGATAGTCGCGCAGGAACTGGAAAAAGGCGCCGCGCGCTAGATCGCGAGTGTCCTTGTCCTCGTTGGTGATCATAACGGTACCGACGTAGTCGAGCATGTCGTACACGGCGGCCGTCTCAATCTTGCGGTCCAGAACCGATCGCAAAAAGCTAAAGGTCACGTGTCGGTACAGCGGGTTGGTCAGGTCGTCCTTGAGCTTCTCGACCAGCACGTCGACGGCCACGGGGCGCACTTCAATGTCGGCACGATCGCGCAGCACCACCGACAGGAACTTGAGCGCAGCCTGGGCGGCTTCGGTGGTGGTCGAGGCCGACTGCGAAATGGCCTTGGTGGCCTCCTTGACGGCCACCTTGTACACGCCGGGCGCATCAGCCGTGGCAAACGGCACCTTGGAAACAGTCACCAGAAGTTTGAACACGGCAATCTTGACCTCCTCCTCGCCGTCAATCACGGCGTCGCCCAGAATCGGCACAAAGCCGGCCAGGTTGGCGCCGGTGCGCAGGCCGTCAAAGCGCTTGGCCACGGCGCGCAGCAGGTCAAGCGCAAAGCGCACCAGCTTGTACGTGTGCTTGGTGGTGGCGCCGCGGTCGCTCTTCTTGGCGCCCTTGACAATCAGGTAGCGGCGCAGCTTGGGGTCGATCTTGGGCTGCTTCTCGACCTTTTGGCTGGCGTACACGTGCTTGATGACTTCGTAGCAAAACACGAGCGAGTCGCGGCTGTCGGCGGCTGGGTTTTGGATCAGGCCGGCCGAGATGCGCGCCAGCAGGGCGTCAATCTTGCGCACAATCTTGAGGTCGACCTTTTGCAGGAGCATCTGCTGCATGGGTGCAATCAGGTCAATCAGATGCGTAATCGACGCCGTCTTGGAAATCAGCTCCATCGAGTCCTGGCTCTTGCTGGACTTGATCTCCTTCATCGTGGTGGTGTAGCCGTCGGCGTCCTTTTCCTGGCCAATCACGCCAAAGATGTCGTCCATGATGACGGTCACCATGGTCGACAGACAGTAGTCTAGGCTGCCCTGGCCAAACTCGGGAATCACGGCCAGCAGTAGCGAGTGCATCGTGTACGACAACACGTGCAGCTGGTATCCGCGCTGCAGAGCGCCCTTGAGCTCGTTGAGGATGAAGCCAAAGTACTTGGCGCCCAGCACCACGGCGATCTTGACCAGCGTGTCACGTGCCATTTCACGAGACTCCCATGCCTTGGACCGCAGGATGTGGCAGATGTCGGTGAGGACCGCGGCCAGTCGCGTGTTCATTTCCGACTCGGGCAGGATCACGAGCAGCTTGACGACGATGACGCCGACGGGCACACGGTACGACACTTCGCTCTCGTCTTTTTCGTGCAGGTGCTTCATCATGGGCGGCAGGAAGTTGTTGATGATGTCTGCGTTGAGCTTTGACTGTTCGGGGATGGTGAGGGCGAGGCGGGGGGTGTGTTTGTCGGCCGTAGGCCCGTCGGTCATGGCTGTGTCGGCCATGGCAGAGTCCACACCGTCAGCCATGGCAGAGTCCACACCGTCAGCCATGCCCGTCTCAGCCATGGCTTCAACCACGGCTCTGTCGGCAGCCTCCCGCTCCCTCCACGCCACCATCAGCGAGTCCGCAAACCGCCCCATCAGCCGAATGTTTTGCTTCTGGAAATCCGGCTTCGACTCAATGTACCCAATGTACCGCAGCAGAATCGACCGGTAGTGGCGGAACTCGAGCGAGAGCGCCACAGCCGCCAGCACCGTCGTGGCATTGGAGCCCATGGCCGGATCCTGGCTCTCGTTGGGCGAAAAGATAAAGTGCTCCAGCAGCGGGATAAAGAACATGCTGAGGTTGGTGCTGCTGATTTCACACTCGGCATTGGCCGCCTTGAGAATCTCAAACGCCTCCAGCTGCTTCGCCATGGCCGGGCTCAGCAGGTTGAAGAAGAAGATTGGCTCCGACGCGTCCTCCTCCATCTTGCGCAGACCCTTCATGTCGGCTATCGGCTCCCACTCGGGCACATGCACCAGCATGTGGCCCATGACGCGCAGACACTCACGACGCACTGTTTCCGCGACCTCGCGCGCCCCGCTGTACATGGCTGGCAACACAATGTTCTTGAGCAGCAGCTCGTAGGTCGCGCGGACGCCGCTAGTTTCTGTCGCTGCGGCCACATCTTCAATGAAGCGCCGCAGACCGTCGGCTGAGTTGGACGCCAGAATGCCGTACTCCTCGTCAAACTTGAGGAAAAATACCAGGTTGTGCAGCACCGGCAGCCACTGGTCGGCTGTCAGCGGCGTCTCGCGCGCCCGGGAAATGGCATTGTACGCTGCCAGACGACGGTCGTATGCGGGCTCGTCCGACAGACCCTCGGCATAGGCGTTGAGCTCGGTGCACAGCGCCGCCGGCTCTGCCAGAGACGCATCGCTCTGCGCCAGCACCGTTAGCACGCGGCACAGCGAGTCGCGGTTCTCGCGGTCCTTGAAGTAGCTAAACAGCCCGGCCAGCGACTCGCGGATCTTGATCGACAGGTCCGACGAGTCGGCCAGGCGCGGACCCTCCAGAGCCACAAACTTCTCCAGCACCAGCAGAATCTTGCCCTTGGTGCGTGGGTTGACCTTGCGCGCCGGCTGGCCAAGCAGGCGCGTGGCAATGTCGAGCACCGAGCGGATGTTTTGCGTGGCATCGACAAACGGCGACATGTCGATGATGGTGTCGACACAGGCCTCAATCATGTCGTGAGATGAGTATGACGCCTCCAGGGCAATGGTAATGTGCTTCAGGATGCAGTCCATATTGGTGTCTAGCAGCTCGGCACGCACCAGCTCGTTGAACTCGCACTCGGCCGCCGGCAGCTGGGCAATCTGGACCAGGTTGCGCACCACGCGCAGTGCAAACACCTTGACGTCGTCCTTTGCCTTTTCCACGGCCAGAATCTCCATCATCTTGGGCAGCAGCTGTGCGTCCAGGCCGACAAACAGCGCCGCCTTGGGCAGCTGCGACCACACCTCAACCAGCCGCAGCATGTTGGACACGCCCTGCGCCGACTCGATCGGCAGCTTGGCCAGCCGCGGCGTCACCAGCTGCGCCACAATCGGCCCGGCATACGGTGTCCACTCAAACGTCGGCGCGTTGCGGAACAGCGCAACCAGACACTTGAGACCGACCACGCGCGCCGACCGCAGCAGCGAGTCGTTGCTGGCGTGCTCCTCGACCTCGTCGTCGCCATCGTGCACCTCTTCGGCAATGCCCCGCAGACGGCGCGCGCAGAAAAAGACACAGTACAGCACAGCGTTGGCCAGCGTGTCGGCATACGGCAGCACGGCCGTGCCCAGCTCGCTAATCAGCGACGACGCCATATTGAGGAAACCAAACTGCTGGCGCACGGGAACCAGCTCCTGGTCGACGAGGCCCTCCTGGAGCCCTGTCTCGGTCAGGATGCGCACGCCGCGCAGCGCACCCAGCGAGATGTCGATGAAGCTGCCGAGATCGACCACGCTCAGGTTGCGCAGCACGGCCAGACGCGTAGCCTGTAGGCCGTGGCGGCCGCTGGCAATGCCCTTTTTGGAAATAGTGCGGCCGTACAGCAGCCGCAGCAGCACCGGCATCAGCTCGGCCCGGTGCAGCGGCTGGATCTCGTTCTCGCCCTGCAGCAGCAGCGTCAGCTCGTTCTTGAACTTGGAGTCGTCCAGCAGCGCCTCCAGACGGTCGGCATACGGCTTGACGCCGCCCTGCTTCCACGTCAGGATGCCCTTGAGCGCGAGCCGCTGAATGTCCACGTCACCATTCTCCAGCAGACCCAGCAGCGCCCGGTACACCTTTTCGTGCTGGAACAGTACGCGCGGGTTGACAAACTGCTCAATGACCTTGAGCATGGCCTTGCGGTCCGCCAGCGACCAGTTCTTTTGCGCGTCGTCGCCGTCCGTCTTCTCGGCCGGCGTCTCAGCTTCCTCCTGCTCGTTGTCGTCGTCTTCGTCGTCATTGACCGACCACGACAGCAGGTGCGGCACAAAGAGCCGCGACTTGGTCTCGGCCATCAGCGGCAGCGCGCCAAAGACCTTGAGCGCGCGGCCGCGGGCCTGGTCGCAGTACGTCTGCACAAGGCTCTGCTTGGCATCAAAGGCCACCAGAAGCTTGGACACGGCGTCCTGCACCGTCTCAAACACCTGGCCTGCCAGCTTCTTAGTGCGCTCAATGTTGGTACACTCAAAGTCTGTCACCACGCGCTTGTTAAAGTCGCCCGGCCCCGACGGCGGCCCGCTCCACCGCGGCGACGACACCGTCAGCCAGTCAAAGGCCAGAGCAGACAAGAGATCCTCGCCCGTCTTGTGCTCGGCCATCTTTTGCATCGCCTCGATCGTGTAGTCCCACACCGGCGCCAGCTTGATCGTCAGCGTGCCAAACAAAAACGACGCTACCGCCTTTTGCAGCCACGGCTCCTGGATGCTGGCAAAGCCGATGCCCAGCTTGCGCATCAGCATGCCAATGTGGCGCGTGTTTGCCAGTTCCAGCGGCGTGTGCTCGATGCCGACCATGGTGTCAACGGCCTCGTGCAGCTCCTGGTTGCCCAGGATTTCGCGCAGCAGCAGCAGACTGTTGTAGCGAATCTCGTGCGAGGGGGCCGACAGGTTCGTCACCAGCGGCATGACAACAGTCTCAATGTCAACCGGCAGCGTGGCGGCAGTCTCGGGCGACTCGGCAGTCTGCTTGTTGGCGCTGCGTTGCTGCGTTGCCATTTGTTGTTCATACGTCAGCATCGACTCCAGGAAGCCATTGGACCGACCAAAGCGCGGCAGAGCAGCCCGGAGCAGAGGCTGGAGCGAGGCGTCGACACTGCCGTGGCCCTTGACCATGCGCAGATACGCACGGAAGCCGCGGCTGACGATAAAATGCACCTCGTCCGAGTCGAGCGTAGTCGTCGGCCGCAGCGAGAGCTTCAGCTTGCGCAGCATCAGCTCGGCAATGCGGGCATTCGTCGACGGGTGCACCTTGCACGACTCGAGAACCTGCAGCAGCGACGCGTACTTGGGCAGGCACTTGTCGCGCCACGTGCGCGGGTCCTTGTCGTAGGCGCCGTGCTCGGGGAATGGCAGAATCTCCAGCTTCTCAAACTTGTTGACAATCTGGGCCTGCCAGCCTTGCGGAATATTGAAGCCGTCCTTGTCGCTGGGGTAGGGAATAGCGTTGAGTTCGAGGAGACGGGGGAGGAGAAGGCACAGGAGCTCTTCGTTGTCGAGGTCGGCGTAGCACGTAGCAACAAAGCTGTAGGGTTAGCACACATGACGCCATGATAGGGCAAAGCAACGCTAGGGGCTTACCTCTGAAACGGATTCAGGAACAAGCTCTTGAACCGCCCGCTATCAAACTCGGCAAACAGCGAGCAGAACTGAATGTACCACCGTGTAAACGGATCGCGGTTCATAATGTTGGTAAACGGCACAATCGACGTAATCAGCGCGTCGATCGGTGCCAGCTGCCACACAACGGCAACATTGAAAATGACGTGGTTCCAGAACGGCGCCTGCTGGTCTTCCGACACTGCCGGCGCCGCCTGCGAAATCGTCTCGAGAATCTGAATCATCGACTTGACCAAAGGCGTCCAGTTGCTGATTCTGGAGCCCTTGCGCACGCCAATCAGCGTGCCGTATGCTCTGATGATGGGCAGCAACCGCCAGGGAGACGCCGTCTTTTGTGTCTGCGCCTCAATCTGCGCGTTGCCGTACTCGCATATCACCGCCACCGTCTCAGCCATGGCAGTAGCGTTGGAGTGATGGATGATGCTGGTAATGACGCCGCACGTCACGTCCGTCCAGACCGACTCTTCGGCAAGGTCGTGCTCTTCACTGGGAATACCCCGCAGCAGAGCAATAACCACGGCCGAGCCATTGGAGTGGATGGTCTCGCCAGAGCCCTTGCAGGCCTCGGCAAACATGGTCATGATGCCGTCGTTGAACAGAGTAAACTGGCGCTCGCCACGCTGGGCATACAAGTCTTTGCGCACATGCGCCACCAGCTTCTGTAATGACGACTCGCGCGTCGATGGCGCTGCCGACTTCTTGACCAAGAAGCTCATGGCTTCGGCGGCAAAGCGCGCAATATGCGGCGGGTTCTTGGCCTTGCCCAGCAGTGGGGCCAGCACATCGTACGTCGGCCGCATGTCGGGCACAATCAGCTTGGACAGGTACTTGAACAGGAAGGCCAGGGCGCCAAACGTCCACTCAATCACGTCGGCGTTTTGCGGCTGGCCGGCTACGCCGACAATCAGAGCCAGCGCCCGCGCATAGTATTTCTCGAACCGGGCGCCCAGGTCGTGGGCAAATGCCGTCAGCAGGTCGAGCAGCGGCTCCAGACTTTCCTTGTCGTTGGCCTCGATGTGCGTGGCGAGCAGTTCAAAGATGCGGTCCTCGAAATGGATAATCTGCACCAGCGTCTCGCACAGCGGAATGGCGTTGCGGCGGAAAGAGACAAAGCTGCGCGAAATGTTCATCTCGCTCCACTTGTGCACAGCAGTGCCAAAGTAGGAAGTCTCGGCGGCGTCATCTTCGGCATCGAGATCGTAACGACGAATTTTCTTGATGGGGTCGAGGGAGTGAAGCTTGGAAATCTTGGCCGTGAACGATTCCCAGCGGTGGTTTTTTTGATGTGGCGTCGACGGCTTCGCCTTTTTCTTGAGGATTCTGCCTGAGGAGGGCGGCATTTTTGGCAATCTGGGTCTCCAATTAAGCGGAGATGTGATGGAAGAAAGACCTTTCAAATTGAAGTTGTCGTAGAAACTAGCATCTACAACTTTTTTTTTTCTAGATAAGCTACGGCCCCACTGTATTTTTGTCGGTAGATTTCTGGCTCAACCGATAACGCTTATCGATTAGCTTGTAGTACTGGATGTAAAGATTGTCTACTCCGTATTCGAGTAGGAAATCAGGTGAGCGAGAAAGCCATTAGCTTTCAGAAATATGTGAAGAGTCAGAAACATGTGTATATTAAGAGCACGTCAAGTTAAGTAGTTCCAAGAAATCACGCTCGGAGATCTTTTTACCGTTTATATTTGGCATCTCCCTTTCCATCTGCGCTTCTATAGTATACGAAGCTCCTTATCGCTTATCGCACCAATCACCATTCGTCGCATGTGAAGCAAGGAACTGGCAACCTTTTTGGCCATTAAGTTTTGCCTTGCCTCATCATCTCAACCTGCTTGCTTGTCAAGTTTACCATGTCGGCACCCAAGATGTAAGTTGCTGTATTGCCTGATGATTCCAGCTACGGCTGCTAACAAAACCAGCATTGTCGTTGGAAGCCCCAACGGAAACCTCCGGCCAATCCTCCAAAAGCTTTCGGCGCTTCACTCCAAAAACGCCTTTTCCTGTGCCATCGTGACGGGCAATCTCTTCGGCGCCGAAGACGACGATGTTGTCGCCGATATTCTTTCGGGAAGCCTCGCTTTTCCTCTGTCGACGTACTTCACCTATGGCACAAAACCGCTCCCGCCAAGCATCCTGAACAAGGTCAAAAACGACGAAGAAATCTGCGAAAATCTCATCTTTCTCGGCACGCGCGGCGTCATCACGACTCTCGACAAAGTGCGCATCGTCGCTCTTGGCGGCACTCTCGACGCGTCGCTTGAAGGCACCGAAACGAACCGCCTGCTACCTGTTTTCTCCGGCGGCGATGCCTCGGCTCTGCGCGGCGCCGGAACCGCCGACATCCTGCTCACTAGCTCGTGGGCCAGCGGCATCCAAAAGGCGTCCAAGGTCGCGATCGACGGCGTTGTTGGACCGGTTCCTGGCGTGAGCGAAATCTCTGATCTTTGCGCTGTGCTCAAGCCCAGTTACCACTTTACTGCCAGCACTGGCGACTACTTTTACGAGCGCGAGCCGTTCCTGCACCCGTTGGACGATGCTTCTTTGCCGCCCAAGCTTACGCGTTTCATTTCCATGGCGCCGTTTGGCAATGCCGCCAAGGCCAAGGCGCTTTATGCTTTTACCCTGAACAAGGAGAGCACTGAAATCCCTCCCGGTACCACGGCCAGCCCTCTGGAGTTCAAGGGCAAGTCCAAGCCAAAAGACAGCAGCTTCAGTCGCTTTTCTCAGCCTCACCACAACGACGATCGCGGTCGTCGGAAGCGCAAGCGCCAGGCCTCGCCGCCGCCTGGGCCAGACCGCTGCTTCTTTTGCCTGTCGAACCCCAACTTTGAGACGCACATGTGCTGTAGCATCGGCAACGAAAGCTACCTGGCCACGGCCAAAGGCCCCATTACCACGGCCGAGACCTTTTCCAAAAACGGCATTGACTTCCCGTGCCACTTTTTGCTCATCCCTCTGGCCCACGCGCCCACCATTGCCGGAATGGGCCCCGTCGATGAAGCCGAGAGCGACGCCGGCCGGACCCACGGCGAGATGACGCGGTTCCGTACATCGCTACAGAACATGGTTGCCGCATGCTCGGAAAACAAGCTCGGTGCTGTCACATGGGAAATTAGCCGGGCGCGCAACATCCACGTGCACTGGCAGTTTCTGGCGACGCCCACGGCTCTTATCGACAAGGGCTTGGTCGAGGCTGGGTTCCGCGTGGAGGCGGAAAACCTCAAGTATCCGGCCTTTAAGACGCAAGAACTCGAGCTGGCCGAGCAGGGCGCGACGGGCGATTACTTCCGGGTGTGGATCTGGAGCAGCACAGACGACAGTGAGACGGCCAAGTGCAAGAGCCTGGTTATGCCGCTGGATGCGGATTCGCGATTTGACCTGCAATTTGGGCGTAGAGTCATGTGTAAGCTTTTGGGACTGGATGACCGGGTCAAGTGGCAAGATTGTGCGCAATCGGCAGAGGATGAGACAGCGGACGTGGAGAAATTCCAAAAGGCCTTTAAGAGATGGGACTTTACGCTTGAGGAATAGCGTATACTGTACTGTAAAGAATACTGGCAGGACATGGCCAAGGCCAAGGGTCAGTCAGGGTCAGGTTACTTACAGTGTACTTAAAGTAGGTACTACTTATACAAGAATTGTCTGCCCCTCACGGCCGCAATTTCCATTTCCAAGACCTTTGTTTTCATTTTTTATGTTTATTTACATTTTCACTCTTCTGCTTATCTTCATTTTCATGCTCGTTTCCAAGCCTATGCTCTTTGTCCATACTATCTACATTTTTCATCAAGGCTTCCATCATGCCTCGCAACCCAACAACAAGAACTGTCCGTCTAGCAGTCCGCAAACTTCTAGATGACGACATGACCTATCGACAGGTAGCGAAGCAGCTTGGCATCACCCTCCGGCAAGTTCAATATGCTGCTACACATTCAACCACGCCAAGTCACTCTTCTGGCCGCCCTCCCCGCATGTCAGCAGCCCAAGAGGAAAAGCTGATTGAGTTTATATGCTCATCTCCAAAGGCCAGACTGATGACCTACGCCCAGCTGTCTCTGGAATTTGGTCGGAAATTTTCTGTTGATGCCATAAAAGGCGCTGCCCACCGCCGTGGCTACATGAGATGTGTTGCGCACAGGAAGCATCCAATCAACCCAGAAACTGCTGCTAAGAGGCTTGCCTTTGCCAAGGCCCATCTTGACTGGACGATTGACAATTGGAAGAACATCATCTGGTCTAGTGATAGTCGGCTTACGGGGGGGAAGCGCACCAAGATATGGGTTACGCGAAAACCGAGCGAAGAATTCCACCCAACCTGTGTTGCTGAGCCCATTCATCAAGAAAAAGGATTGATGTTTTGGGGCTGCTTTTCTGGGCTCACGGGAAAGGGCCCTGCCGTCTTCTGGGAAAAGGAATGGGGCGCGCTTGACGCTGCTTCATATACTAAGCACGTTGTTCCTCTTATATGTGGATGGGTTCGTCTTCATAAGCAACACAATGGACTTGCCTTGATGCAAAATGATGCTCCTTTTCACACTGCCGCTGAAACTGCTGCTGAGCTTGATGCTCGCAAGATCCGCACTGTTCAGTGGCCGCCATGTTCTCCAGACCTGAACCTCATTGAGACGATTTGGGATAGAATGAAAAACTGCATTTACGCCGCATCCAAATCTCTGGAAAAGCAGTCGCATGACCAGCTGCGGGCTACAGCCCAGGAAGCCTGGGATGCTATTGATGATGATTACCTCGAAGAATTGCTTGAATCAATGCCAGCACGTTGCAGGGCGGTTGTAGATGCAGACGGGATGTACACAAAGTACTAGGTGGAGGTATAGCTATATTTATATACGAAAACGTCATTGAAAATGTCGTGGTTTAGCGTCGCGTCTTGAAATATAGCACTGGTATTATTAGCCCACAGAAAATGATCGTGTTAGTCACGGTAGGGTTAGCTAGGCTGCGTCAGCACCTGAAACAACCGCCTGCAGCAGCTTATTTAGCTTAGGGTGCGTGCTCTGATCATATCGTTTGGGCCTAGTTTGGGAGCCCACCCACCCA